>QRFJ01007060.1:0-61997 GCA_006176705.1 Cocos nucifera
ACCGATCCAGAATATTGAGCCCAACTCATCTCCAGCCCATAGCATTCCAATGCCTAATAGACATGATTGCATCTTCTCAGTGCAACTGAACCACTGTATCCAATCGAGAACAATCAACCCCGGGAAGGGCCCGCACATCTACAATGGTGGAAGACCTCGGACTTAATCTTTTCTTTGGAAGAATTGATTCATGTCTCATTAAACTAGACTTGTCATAGTCATAACAATTATGACTAACCTAGTGGCATGGGTTAGCTCGGATTATTGACCACCTCAAATCAGAACTAAGTCAATAGATATGGCCAGGTAAGTGAGATCGATGGAAGGGATATGCCATTAACTCGTACAAGAACGCATTCAAATCGAGTAGCTCCCAATTAAAAATCAGTCGGTCGTATCTGCCAAACTTACCTTAGACACCAAATTATTGAGCCAGAATCAATTGGGTTAGCCTACAATCCAGACTCTAACCTCTGAGCCTAATTAGGTCTTGCTTGATCGTGACTCGATCTTGACCCAGACTTAATCCTATTAGACTGGTCAATTTAAGCATTATTGATCCCATCTAACCAACTCTTAATTCGATTTGATCAACTGCTTAGACCTAATTGAGCTACCCAAGCCCGAACCTAATATTATGAATATGTCTTAGATCTAAAATTCTCAATTTTAGACCTAATTAATATTTCATAATCCTAATTTTTAATTAAGTAGGGTTCATAAATAAAATATGCATAATAAATCCTAGGATTTCAGGATCTAGGATTTTGCAGAAAGTAAGTTTTGGATTTTTGATTAAGGACGAACGCGCAGCACCCCTACACATCATAAGAACACCCCATCGGATGGGAGGAGAGGGCCTTTAAACCCTTCTTCATTCTTATGACTCGGATGGCCAAGAGGAATGCCTTAATCAGGAACATGTAATACTACAAAATAGTTTTAGATCTATATCATATATCTCATATACAAATTAGATCTAATCATGGCATATTTTGCATACATCTCATGTATCGAATCATGCATATTTTCATATCTAAATTATCTCATAATAATCTAAAAAATTAGATTTAAATTGATCTTATCAAAATAAACTCTAATCTAGATAACTATGTAGAACTATTCTACAACTAGTCTAGACATGCATCAATCATATCTCATATGATGTTAAAATTAAATAATTTTTATTTACTATTTTTTAGATATTATTATAATAATTATAATATCAAAAAATAGTAAATAAATAGATCTAAAATATGATTTAATCAAATTAAATTATAAACATGCAAGACTATTCTATAGAACTATTCTATTTTAGAACTAGTCATGCATATTTTCTAATCTTAGATCCAAATCATTTAATTTTAATTTTTTCTGATTTTAGATCTGATCACATCTCATGTGATATCTAAAATCATTATTTTTTAATTAAAATAAATTTAAAATTAGATCTAAATACTTTAGAACCTCGGTTCTGATACCAGTTGAACAAAAATCCTAATTTCCCAGATCAGCTTCGTTCAGATCTGATCGGATCAAGAGATATATTTTTAAAAAAAAAAATTTGATCTAAATCAGATCTAGGATATTTCAGATCTAATTTTTATTATTCTAATAATTAAAATAAAATATAGATAAATTAAATCAGAATTTAATTTACCTTGATGTAGGGTAATCCTATTATCCGTTGATGATCCTGTAAGCAGCGGAAGGTTCTGGATCTAGCCATGCAAGTGCCTGGCCTCTACCGGTATCCACTCAGACTAGATCTAGAGATCCTCTTCTTCTCTATCACATCTCCAAAAATTAGATCTGAATCTGATTTGGAGGATCTTCAAAATAGCTTTCGAAGATCAGCAGTTGTCCTTTGCAGCAGCGCAGCCTTCTAGCTTTCTGTCATCTTTCTCTCGTCTAGATTGCACCAACTTGAGATCCCAAACTACTTTGGGCATGGAGAGGAGAGGGAGAAGATGAACTTGGCATGGAGGAGGAAGAGAGAGGCAGCCTTGGGGCATAGAGAATTATTCAATCTTCTTTGAGTTGGGCGTAGGGTCTTATTTATAGACTATGCGTGATCCAACTCCTCTTCATCCCAACCAATCACAACCCTTTATGAAATCAGATCTAAATCTGATTGGTGGGAATAGAGTCTCTTAGATTCATCTTTAGATGGCACCTAAGACCAGTCAAAGTTGATTCTTAGGAGGAGACTAATCAGAATCCAATAAGGAGATGGAGTCCTTGTCCAACAGGGACTCCTGGGTGCCTCAAGCTTGGCGTGCACCCTCCTCCTTGCCAGTTTCTAGCAGGGGGATAAGCCCCCACCAGCTCTCCAATAGTTGTATGACATGTCGATAGAAGTCAAAGTGTCAATGGTCAATATTTGACCAGTCAAAGGTCAACTTTTGACCAAAGTCAAAGGATGAGAAATGGCAGGTGACCAAAAATGGTAGGTATTGTCTTACAAAATAAGACAATCCTTTTCTGACCTAGACAGACTCCAGTCAGACCAAGTGAAGGCCTCTGATCGAGCACAAACTCCTTTGGCTCAGTCAGGACAACTATTTATGATAGTAAAAGAAGAACGTTAGGTTCAATCGAGTGCTAGCACGATTTTCTTGAACCTAATTGAATCTCATTCAGATCAATTGAACTTGGATCAGTTCAATTGATGATCACCAGATTCAAATCCTTATTTGTGTGATCCAGTTAGGTTCAGTTCTTGTATGGTAATGGAATATGTCATGATCTCTATCATCGACATCATCGAAACTCCTTTCGATGGATCAGAACTCTTCTGATTCGAACAGCTAGAATGATCGATCATCTAAATCATTCTAATTGCTCCCAAAATCCACCAGTGACACCTAGCAGTATATGGTGGCAACCCATCAGAGCTGAATGCGAACCTCTTGGTGCAGCTACCTATGTGATTAAGTTCTTCTATCTTGAGCCTCCGATCAGATTAGGGTTAAGGTGAACTCATCAAACCCTAGTTTCTGTCATATGATGTAATCATTCGATTCAAGTCCGATGTGAAAATCTAAATAGAAACTCTTTCTATTATTTCACTCTGCCATGGCCATGGGCTTCTGGACTTGATTCTCATGATCATCATAGGGCTGCTCCTCTACCATCGAGGTAGATAGATTCCATCTTGATGCAATCCAGTTCCTACAATGAACATGCTATAGCCAACATACACCTCAGGGTTCCGAATGGCTAGGAGACCGAGTTATGGTGTAGTCAAACTATAACACCCTCAAGGTGAACTACCGATGCACCTCAGGTCAAAGAACCAGACACACCACTGCAGCATCGAGTCAGTCATTGACGAGAAGGTAGACTTCCTAATGACTACTCGAGGTGGTCACGCTCAGTGCCCTCGTTCTCTAACGAGTACCTGTACTCTCACTCCGGTGTCTCCACACCGTAGACTCAAGACTCATCTACTAAAGAGAAGCAATTGTACACCAACCTTTCGGATCAATCACCATCCTCGTGATGATCCTATGGTCGGGAGCATTTTATGAGTTAATAATGATTATTCATGTCTTAAATTTTCAACTCTTGAAAATATGAATTATCATTACCATTAACTCAAAGGATATATCACAGGCACTAAATACACATATGTGATAGAAAATAATCCATTTTATTGATTATAGTCAAAATTATAATTTTGCCCCTAGAAGTGTATTACAAGTGTCAGCCAATTCTGGCTTCTAGAGCATATATATCAAACACACTACTCCTCTATCGAGATTGATAGATCCCCTATTAGTGTGATCCAATTTCTACAATTAATTTGCTATAGCCAACATACACCTTAGGATTCCGAATGACTAGAAAATCGAGTTATGTAGTCAAACTATAACACACTCAAGGTGAACAACCAATGCACCTTAGGTTAAAGAACCAGATACGCAACTGCAGCATCGAGCTAGTCATCGATGAGAAGGTAGACTCTTATGATTGCTCGAGGTGGTCATGCTCAATGCCCTTATTCTCAACAAGTATCTGCACTCTCGCTTTGGTATCTCCATACCATAAACTCAAGACTCATCTATCCTAATAAAGTGACACCAATCTTCTGGATCAATCATCATCCTCATGATGATCCTACGATCGAGAGCAATTTATGAGTTAATTATGATAACACATGCCTTAAATTTTCAACTCTTAAAAATATGTGTTATCATGCTAGTTAACTCAAAGAATGTATCACAAATACCTTAAATACATAATGTGATAGAAAATAACCCTTTTATTAATTTTAAATCAAAATTATAAAAATATTTTTCAAAAATATTTTATAAGTATTGGCCTATCTGACTTCTAGGACACACATCTAACAAATTTTCACTTGACATAAAGCCAATTGACTACAAATCTAAGTCTCATCTTCTCAAGATGGGCTTCAATCTTCTGCTGGCTCAATAGCTTCGTCAGTGGGTCAGCCGTATTATTTACGATGTCGACTCTCTTGACCTCAACATATCCCTTCTCAAGATAATCAGGATGAGGTGATACTGATAAGTGGTAAAAATATACTAATAAAAGTATTAAATTATAAAATAAATTAATCTATTTCTTTAGAAATTAATATTTTTATTAATTTTATATAGGAAAGAAGGCCACCAATGTGAAGATCTTATTTTTCTAATTCAGATGAAATAAATTTCAGGCAAAACGGACTTCAAACGAGCCTAGAATTGAATTTCAAAAAAAAAAAATCGGTTCGACTCAAATCGGTTCAGAAAATTGGCTCAGCGGTTCAGCCCGGTTCGATCGAAATAGTAGACCAACCCACCGACGCAACGCTAACATCAGCATTTTTCATGGTGCACGGTGGACCATCTGAAGGACAATTCAGGAATTTCACAGTATAAAGCGTGCTTCGATTGGCTAAAGAACGCGGCGGTCCATGCAACACCGGGCTTGCGCATGGTCTACAAAGGACAATTTAGGAATTTTGTCTAATCCAACGGGCGGCTTTCACTGAAATTCAATCAGACGATCGAAAAGAAGGCACTGATGGATGGCATCCGCAGCTCCCGATTGAGATCCAACGGCTGAGATTCATCCCGACGTTAAACTAAATATCAAAAGGCCTCTTTCTACATGATCGGACGGCCCAAATTCAATCTAATGGTTGATCCAATGGCTGGCATGAAATCAGACTTGATCTGGATTATTTTAAGGGGTTTTTAAGTGATTTTTGGACCATTTGATCAACATCCAACAATCAGAATTACCCAGATCTTAATTTGAGTTGTTTTGGGAGTCTTAAACCTAATTTTTGATGGATTTTGGGGGAAAATCAAACTCTTTATCTATAAAAACTACTGTTGTCATGAAAAAAAAAGAAAAAGAGAGAGAGAGAGATAGAGAGACAGAGAGAAAAAGAGAGAGAAGAAGTCAGAGAAAAAGAGAAAAAAAAAAAAGAGAGGAAAGAGGTAGAAAGAGAAGAGTGATTTGTGAGAAATAAAAAAAAGATTTTTGATTTTTTTTCGACAATCAAGACATCGATCAAGGAGCATCTTCTTCACCAAGTTCTCCACATCAAGAGCAACAAACAATCAATTTCAATAATTAAACAGTCTAATTTTTCTATGCTTTTTATTTTATTTGCTATTTTTGAACTTGTTATCATGAACTAAATTTTCTTTTACTAAGGCTAAGGTGTAGCCACTCTTTTGATGCAATATTCAGTATGATTTATTTTTAAATTTTATTCATGAGGAGTATATAAATCTGATCTTAATGCTTTTAGATTACTGGCCATCTTCTAATTGATCTGATGAACATAGATGTTACGGACCAAGTACATCTATGTTAATGCTTCTTGATTATATACCTTGTATTATGAATCAAATTAGAATTCATATGCATGCAGGAATTTTAGTGCGCTTTGGATGCAGCGTATTTTAATTAGAGGGTTTCACAAAACTTAATGCATTAATATTTATTTAAATTACACCTGGACCAAAGGATAATTAATAAATATTGAATAGTTTTGCTATGCCTGGACCAAAGGGTAGTGAATAAATTAGGAGACTCCACCATCACATGAAATAAAATTAATCTAAAAACCTGAATATTGTATTGACTGAGTTGGTGAACCGATTGCCTTAGTAATCCATTGCTCTTGAAATTTAAAACCCTAATAATTTACACTCTCTCTATTTTCTTAAAAATTTTTAATTATTTTTTTATTTTATTCTTTAATTTCTTATTCTCATAAATCGATCTTCTAAATAAAGCATAGGAAAGAGCTTTTCAGTACTTATTTTCCAATCCTCTAGGGATGATACTCTACTCATTCACTTTATTACTTGATCGACTAGTGCACTTGCCATAGCTATAAATTAGCACGCATCAAGTTTTTGGCATCATTGCTGGGGACTGTGTCTAAAATAATATTAAAATTTTGATCCTAGCTTTACTTTAGAAATTTATTTTTAATTTTTATTATTTTAAAAAAAAAATTTCATTGCATGACACGTACTGGACATAGTAACTTACTACCTTTAGATCCAAAAATTGAAAGAATCATTAGAAGACTACAACAAGAAAGAAACATGGCAGCTGAAGATCCTAACGACATCAATCTAGGATTGGATATGGCGACTGAAGGACAGCATGAAGCTATTCGACCAGTACATCATTCATTAAATGATTATATCACACCATCTATAGCCGATGCAGCTTCGAGCATCAGGAGACCGCCTGTACGAGCAAACAACTTCGAAATAAAATCGACGATGATCCAGATGATTCAATCAACTATCCAATTCAGTGGACACATGCATGATGATCCGAATGCCCATATTTCTAATTTTCTTGAACTTTGTGATACTTTTAAAATTAATGGGGTGTCGGATGATGCTATTAGATTAAGGTTATTTTCTTTCTCTTTACGGGACAAAGCTAAGAGTTGGCTTCATTCTCTTCCTGTAGGTTCTATCACAACTTGGGATGTCCTAGCCCAAAAATTCTTAGCCAAGTACTTTCCACCTTCCAAGACTGCCAAGATGCGCAACGATATCACTTCCTTTTATGCAGATGGACATGGAGACACTATATGAGGCTTGGGAGCATTTCAAAAAATTGCTGAGGAGATGTCCACATCATCAACTACCCGTATGGCTTCAGGTACAAACTTTCTATAATGGTTTATCTCCTACTAATCATTCTATGATTGATGCAGCAGCAGGAGGAACCATTAATCGAAAAAATGGAGGAAGAAGCTTTCGATCTGATCGATGAGATGGCATCAAATAGCTATCAATGGCAGATAGAACGTATGATGCCAAAAAGACTAGCAGCTGTGCAGGGAGTAGATTGCGTGCCAACCTTACTAGCTGAAATTGCAGCCCTTAGAGCCGAAGTCAACAACTTAAAGGGAACAGCTATGCATATTCAGAGCATTACTTGTGACCTGTGTGGAGGAGGACATGATACGAGCAATTGTCAGACAGATAATCCTTTTGCTAAAACAACTGATACAGCTAATTATATTGGTAAATTTTTTCAGGCCGCAACAAAATAATCCCTACTCCAACACATACAATCAAGGGTGGAGGCAGCACCCAAATTTCTCATGGAGCAATCAAAATGCAGCACAACAGCCACCCCCGAGGATTTCCAAGTACCTGAAAAGAAGTCCAACATGGAAGAGCTGATGGTCAAATTTATGCAAAACCAAGAAGCAACTATAAAAAATTTGGAAGCCAAACTTAGACAGGACCAAACAGCAGCAATTCAAAACTTGGAGATGCAAATAGGTCAAATGGCTAAGATAATCTCCGAGAGACCTCAAGGATCCTTGCCAAGCAATACGGAGACAAATCCAAGGGAGCAAGTCAATGCTATCACCCTAAGAAGTGGTACAAAGCTGGAGGAGCCACATCAGAAGAATGAGACTGAAGAGCCAACTACAAATAAGGAACCATCAACTAAAATTCGTCAGTCACCAAAACAACCAGCAGATGGATGGTCTCCAGGTATACGGTTTGCTGATCCAAATGTGAAGCCCTACGTGCCACCACTACCATTCCCAGAGAGACAAATACAGCATCCAGATAAGGAATTTTCTAACTTTTTCAAAATTCTAAAGAATTTACATATTAATATTCCTTTTGTAGATGCTATTACTCAAATGCCCAGGTATGCCAAGTTTCTCAAAGAAATCTTAACAAATAAGAAAAAGCTGAAGGAGCATGAGAGAATAAATTTGAATGAAGAATGCTCAGCAATACTTCAAAATAAATTACCACAGAAGTTAAAAGATCCAGGGAGTTTTACTATCCCCTGCATTATTGGTGATTGTAGTTTTGATAAAGTTTTATGTGACTTAGGAGCAAGCATTAATCTCATGCCTTTTTCTATTTTCAGGAAGCTGGGTCTAGGAGAACCAAAGCCTACCACTATTACTCTTCAATTAGCCGACAGATCCATTAAATATCCAAGAGGTATAGTGGAGGATGTCTTGGTAAAGGTAAACAAGTTTATTTTTCCTATTGATTTTATTGTTCTTGATATGAAAGAAGATTATGATGTACCCCTTATTTTAGGGAGACCCTTTTTAGCTACTGGAGGAGCTTTAATAGATGTTCAACAAGAAAAATTAATTCTTAGAGTCCAAGACGAACAAGTTACTTTTAATGTTTTCAAAGATACTAAACAAACTGATGATAATCAAACTTATTTTCTAATTGATATTATTGACAATCCATTATATGAGAATTCTGTAGAAAATAGGTTTGAGACTATAAAAGCGAGCAATGTCAAATTGAAAGAGGACTCGAATCAAACATGAAAGTATTCCAATTGAAGTGGCACCAGATTGATCCACTTTAGAACTCAAAGAAAGTCAAGCTGAAGACTATAAATCAGAACTACTAGATAGGTTGTTTCTTTTCTTTTTAGTTTTGATCATTTTTCTTTTCTTTTATTTTTTAGTAATTTATGGTTGCTCTTTTACTGCTTTGGTGTGTATTTTCAATTTTGCAGAAAAAAATCAATGAGAGCTCAAGCAAAATTTCAAAGCTCCAAAGAACCAGACTGAACCAAATCAGGTGTATTCCTTCCTATCCTTTATTGCACCCTTTATTTTTCTTTCTCCTTTAAGATAATGTAGAATAAGTTAAAAAAAAAAAATCATGTGTCAAGAAGAAAATCTTGAGCAAGATAAACTGGATAAGTGATAAAAGATAGAATTATTTGCTAATGAATGTAATGAGTTAAAGAAGTAGATTAGTTGGTCAACTTTTAGCAGCCTACTTAGGTCATTAAAAGACTTATTAGCACTTCTAATTGCACATGCACACTAACAAGGCAAAGTAGGTATTGATTATAAGGCCAACTGAGGATTCAATTATCACTAAAAATTGATAATTAATATACATTCTAATCAAAGAAACTTGAATTTAAGGAAAGAGCTACCTGCCTAAAAATAAAGTGCAAAAGATAGAGTATATGTGGATTGCCCAAAGCCTAGTAACTGGGTCTCTGCACCTAGGTCAAGTATGAAAATTCATGTAAAATGGTGAAGGAAAGGCCAGGATGCTCAGCACAAAAAAAAAAAAAAAAAAGGCAGTGTGAAAGCTACCTTAATTCATGAGTATAAAATTGAGAATGTATAGAAAATTGACCAAAATAGGTGATAAGAGAAGATACTTTTGTTCTTTTAATTTAATACTGAAATGCTAAAGTTAGTCATCACGAACACAAGTGCTATAGATCTTTGATGTACTCTAAGAAAGTTTTTAATTGTATTGACTGAAAAATTTGCTTCTGAAGCTCAATGCTTAGTTAGCAGTATTTACTAAACTTTTTAACCTTTAGTCCTAGATTTTATCTTTATGATAGATAATCTTATTGAAACATGGTATTAAACAAAACATTGCTAAGGGACTAGCGATGACTAAGTTGGAGGGTGTGATAAGTGGTAAAAATATACTAATAAAAGTATTAAATTATAAAATAAATTAATCTATTTCTTTAAAAATTGATATTTTTATTAATCTTATGTAGGAAAGAAGGCCACCAATATGAAGATCTTATTTTTCAGTTCAGATGAAATAAATTTCAGGCAAAACGGACTTCAAACAAGTCCAGAATTGAATTTCAAAAAAAAAAAATCGGTTCGGTTCAAACCAGTTCAGAAAACTGGCTCAACGGTTTGGCCCGGTTCGATCGAAATAGCAGACCGACTCGCCGATGCAATGCTGATATCAGCATTTTTTGCGACGCATGGTGGACCATCTGAAGGGCAATTCCAAAATTTCACAGCATAAAGCGCGCTCCGATTGGCTGAAGAACGCAGCAGTCCACGCAACACCGGGCTCGCGCATGGTCTACAGAGGGTAATTTGGGAATTTTGTCTGATCCAATGGGCGGCATTCACTGAAATTCGATCGGACGATCGAAAAGAAGGCACTGATGGATGGCATCCGCAACTCCCGATCGAGATCCAACGGCTGAGATTCATCTCGATGTTAAACTAAAGATCAGAAGGCCTCTTTCTACGCGATCGGATGGCCCAGATTCAATCTAACGGTTGATCCAACGACTGGCATGAAATTCGACTTGATCTGGATTATTTTAAGGGATTTTTAAGTGATTTTTGGACCATTTGATCAACATCCAACGATCAGAATTACCCAGATCTTAATTTGAGTTGTTTTGGGAGTCTTAAACCTAATTTTTGATGGATTTTGGGAGGAAATCAAACTCTTTATCTATAAAAAACTACTGTTGTCGTGAAAAAAAAAAGAGAAGAGAGAGAGAGAGAGACAGAGAGAAAGAGAGATAGAGAGAAAAAGAGAGAGAAGAAGTCAGAGAAAAAGAGAAAAAAGAAAAAGAGAGGAAAGAGGTAGAAAGAGAAGAGTGATTTGTGATAAATAAAAAAAGGTTTTTGATTTTTTTTGACAATCAAGACATCGATCAAGGAGCATCTTCTTCACCAAGTTCTCCACATCAAGAGCAACAGACAATCAATTTCAGCAATCAAACAGTCTAATTTCTCTATGCTTTTTATTTTATTTGCTATTTTTGAACTTGTTATCATGAACTAAATTTTCTTTTACTAAGGCTAAGGTGTAGCCACTCTTTTGATGCAATATTCAGTGTGATTTATTTTTAAATTTTATTCATGAGGAGTATATAAATCTGATCTTAATGCTTTTAGATTACTGGCCATCTTCTAATTGATCTGATGAACATAGATGTTACGGACCAAGTACATCTATGTTAATGCTTCTTGATTATATACCTTGTATTATGAATCAAATTAGAATTCATATGCATGCGGGAATTTTAGTGCGCTTTGGATGCAGCATATTTTAATTAGAGGGTTTCACAAAACTTAATGCATTAATATTTATTTAAATTACACCTGGACCAAAGGATAATTAATAAATATTGATAGTTTTGCTATGCCTGGACCAAAGGATAGTGAATAAATTAGGAGACTCCACCATCACATGAAATAAAATTAATCTAAAAACCTGAATATTGTATTGACTGAGTTGGTGAACCGATTGCCTTAGTAAACCATTGCTCTTAAATTTAAAACCCTAATAATTTACACTCTCTCTATTTTCTCAAAAAATTTTAATTATTTTTTTATTTTATTCTTTAATTTCTTATTCTCATAAATCGATCTTCTAAATAAAGCATAGGAAAGAGCTTTTCAGTACTTATTTTTCAATCCTCTAGGAACGATACTCTACTCATTCACTTTATTACTTAATCGACTGGTGCACTTACCATAGCTATAAATTAGCATGCATCAATACTACCGCTCGATGTACTTAAACTTTAGGTGAGACCTCGGCTCCTTAGCTAGAGCTATGGCTCCATTATTATCGTAGTATAGAGAGACGGCATCTGATGGCATCACTCCGAGCTCTATGATGAACTTCTTGAACCAAAATGCCTCTTTCATAGCTTTCAAGGCAGCGATATATTCTGCTTCCATGGTGGAGTTTATGATCCCCATTTGCTTGAAACTTTTCTGGCTTACAATACCATCATTATATAAAAATAGACTATCAGATGTTGACTTTCGATCATTTATATCAGACATAAAGTCTGAATCTGTATAGCCCTAGACCTAGAGTTCTCCATTACCAAAGATAAGAAACATATTCTTTGTTTTTCTTAAGTACTTAAGGATACACTTTATAGAAGTCCAATACTCTTCACCTAGATTCGACTGATACCTACTCGTGATACTTACAGCATGGGCAATATGAAGTCATGTGCATAGCATGGCATACATGAGGCTTCCTATTATCGATGCATAAAAGATCTTGCTTATGCATTCAATCTCCTCAGGTGGGTTAGGACACATCATTTTGGAGAGATGAATGCCATGTCTGAATGGCACTAGTCTCCTCTTGGAGTTTTCCATGTTGAACCTCTTCAGTACCTCCTCTATGTACATCTTCTGTGAGAGACACATCATCATCTTTGGTCTATCCCTATAGACCTTAATCCCCCAAATAAAGGATGCTTCTCCTAAGTCCTTCATAGAAACTCTTTTGACACCACACTTTGACCGAGGTCAATATAAGAATATCATTCCCAATTAGAAGAATGTCATCTACATACAGTACGAGGAAGATAACAGTACTCCCACTGACCTTTTTGAATACATAGGGCTCTTCCTCATTTTTGATGAAACCAAATGATTTGATCACATCATTAAAATGAGCATTCTAGCTCCAAGATGCTTGCTTTAGTCTATATATAGACCTCTGCAGCTTGCAGACCTTATGATCACCATCACTGGATGTGAAACTAGGAAGCTGTTCCATATAGATATCTTTCTTAAGATATCCATTCAAGAACACTATTTTTACATCCATCTATCATATTTCGTAAGCAAAATAAGCTGCAATTGCAAGCAATATATGAATGGATTTAAGCATGGCTACTGGTGAGAAGGTATCTTGATAGTCAATGCCTTCGCACTGACTATACCATTCGCCACTAGCCTAGCCTTGAATGTCTCCACATTTTCATTTGCACCTATCTTTCTCTTGAAGATCCATTTATACCCAATAGGTACTATATCTTCAGATGGATCTACCAAGGTCCAGAGTTGGTTCGAGTGCATTGAGTTAATTTCTAACTTCATCGCTTCTCACCATTTCTCAGAGTCAATATCTGATATCTGTAGGAAACCTAGCAGGATTCTAAGCATGCTTTTTAAAACTTTTTCAAAAAATTATAGCATAAGCTAAATTAATCTACATTAATTTACTGCATGCTATGATCTAATCATAAAACCCTACTTTAGGATCTTTGATATATTAATATGCATTATGAAAACAAAATATAATCGATCAACAAATCACATTTGCTGACCGATCTATGTTCAGAGTATAGTACCTATGTGCGAATAGATGATCACTGCAATCTAGAGCCATCAAAAAATTACTCCCGTGTTGCACTGTAGCTGCATACGTGTCCAGCCTCTATGGTGAGTCCACACGGAGCCCCAGATCCTAATCAACCCCTCTAGAGTGCTAACTCCTCTCCAGGGCTTTCGACAGCCAACCTTCATCGATCCAATCGACGAACTACTCCTGATCTTCTAAACACTCCGAAAATCAGAAGATACAATGGAGAAAGATGAGATGGTGGTGAAAGCCAGTGAAGATCTGGCACTCAAACTCTCCATCCAAACCTAGAGTCTCCACTCTAAGATTTAGTGCTCACCCTTTAGAACCTTGATCCCTTTCTCTCTATGGAAAAAACCTCATGCCCAGAAGGTAGCGCCCTTCTCTGATTTTTATCTCATAGAATCCTTCGATACCTTATGCACACCCAAGGACTCTCATCTGATTTCTTATGTAGATCCCTCTTTTTGTTTACATGCCTAGAAAAAATCCATTTTCATAGGCATCCATGTGTGAGAGGATAAGGATAGGTTTGGTTGAACTTGTTTCAACCAATCTCTTGATATCAAAATTCAAGAGAACTCCTAATCCATTCTAGTGCAAATCTCAAGAGGTTGACATACAGAAGGACTCTCCTTCTACATGCCCATACCTAGAATGCACAAAAATATGCGAGAGAAAGAGAGCTTAAGGCATGGAGATGAGGATGAGAGGGAGTTGGGAAGTTTCAATCAAACTAACTAACACAAGTTGAATTCAAAATTCAATTTGCTCTTAGTCTGATCTGATCCAATGCTTGGACCAAATCAAAGGCAAATAAAAGGAGGTGCACAACTTCCTTTTGGCATGGAGAAATCCCATGCACATTCCCAATGTGCATGGAGAAAAAGAATGGGTCAAAGTTCAATGGCGTAGGGAGATAGGAATTCAAACTAGCTTTGAATTCGATCAAATTGGTTTCATCCAAACCAATTTATCTTGACCAATTAAAACTAGGATAAATCCAATTATATTAGGCTTTAATCCAACTTAATTAATTTCTAATCAAATTAGAAATTAATTGAGTCCAACCCTAGATCAAATCAGGATCCATCTTCCTAAGCAATTAGATCATCACATGATCTGATCAGGTCAAACCTAATTGAATCAAATTCAATTAGACTCGATCAATTCCTCATCACTCAACCAAATCGAGCTAATCAGCACTCTAATTACTAATTAATCCTTCAATAATAACTGAGTCTTAATCCAATGGAACTCTTTGATCAACCACTAGATCAGGAAGGAACACCTATTATGTGTGATCCCATAGGTTCGAATCCTAAGCCAGTAGCACAAAAATAAATTTTCTGTACCAATCGATGTGACCATCTAGTAATGGTACCCAACATTTGGATAGGTTGAAAATCACAATGCAACATTGATGAACCTATGGCATATGGTTACCATATAATTCATTCTCTTGATCACGATGCTCATAGGATGTTTTAAGATTAACTGTCAATCCTAAAAATTCATGCATATTATATTTCAAAATTTAACATCCATCATATGGACTATCCCGATCGAGAATTTGCTAAATTAAAATATAGTGATGCACTTACTCCAACACTTAGAGGGATCAATCCCATCTTGACTCATGCATCGAAAAGCCAAGTACTTGACTGCACCCAATAGCCTTCCATCACTAAATTAAAAATTCAGGTAGTCCGATACTTAAGTACAGTGTGTTGCTTATACGTCACCATGGTGATCTCAGATCTAAGGGACACATATATCCATATCCTTCGTGAGCAATCTTAGCAGAAGAGAGCTCCACAGTTGGATCACGATCTGTAAAATGTACCGCTATATTTCACCTGCATGTCATAACAGCATCATGATACTTCTTGATTAAGAGGACAACCAATACTTATGGCACACAATGACCTACTCTTGATTAACATTGTCATCCTAGATAACGACGAATCATTTGATCGCGATTAGTTTAAGGACTAAATGATAAATCTTTCTTTATCGAGTCTAAATAATCCTAAGGACTTCATCACAGAGAGTTCATTACAGGAAGATGCACAAAATGATAAAATTATCAGAATAATAATTTTATTTAATTAAAATTTAATTATAAATTATATTTAGCTCAATCATCTATAATCTAAATGATTGGTTTTAGGATACATTTTCCAACAATATCATCTCATCATAGGTTTTGGGATCATCAACATGAACTCAATTTTTTGTGAGGAATATTTTCTTTACATCCTTTAAAATAGTACTTAAGTACCTCTTAGGAGGATAGAAAATCATATTCGACCTATAAGGAGGAAGAGATAGTGTGTGGATTGGCTCAGACTGATTGGATTCCATAGGTTCCTTAGCTCATTGCTCTTTGAAGACTTTCTCCTCCAGCCTGATCTAGCTTCCGATGCTATCATCTTGAACAAACTATTTTTCAAGAACAATGACGTGTCGACTCACAACCATATTATGGTCTTTTGGAAGATAGAAGTAATATCCTAACGAATATTTAGGATATCCTATGAACCATACTTTAAAGGATCTAGACTCTAACTTGTCTGCCTACTATCTCTTGATATGAGCTGAATAACCCCAAATTCTAAGATGACTCAGACTTAGTTTCTTACCATGCCATATCTCATACAATATGGTAGGCACAGTTTTAGATGGAACCCTATTTAATAAATAAATGGTTGTCATTAAGCTATGTCCCCAAAGAAATTTAGGAAGATCCGTGAAGCTCATCATGGATTGGACTATATCTAATAAGGTCTGATTTCTCTGTTCTAAAATTTGATTGAGTTGAGGCATTCCAAGTGGAGTTCATTATGAGACTATGCCATTTTTCTTAAGATAGTCTAGAAATTCCTAACAAAGATATTCACCTACTCAATCTGATCAAAAAATCTTAATGAGCTTTTCAGTTTGCTTTTCTACTTCATGTCTGAATTTCTTAAACTTTTCAAAGGCTTCAGACTTATGTCGCATTAGGTACATATTTCCATACCGAGATAGATCATTGATAAAGATGATGAAGTAGGAAAAATTGCCTCTAAGTAGTACATCAAATGGGCCACACATCTATATGTACCGGTGCAAGTAGGTCTGTGGGCCTTTCTCCATGTCCTACAAAAGGAAGCTTGGTCATTTTACCTTGAAGGCATGACTCATAAATTGGATTTAACTCAAAAATCAATGGACCCATTAGTCTGGATTTCTTCAATTTGTTAATCTTGTCTTCAGCTATATGACCTAGCATAAGGTATCATAGATACCTTTCGTTGATACTATCCCTAGGTCATTTTGTTCCTATGGCATTTACATTTTGCTTGACATTAAAAATAGAAATATCTACATGTAACTGATAGAGATCATTAACTAAGAAATTACTTATAATTTTATTTCTTTCATAAAAAATTATACAGTGGTCCTTAAAGAAACTAATTATATAGTTTTCTTATGCTAAATATAAAACAGAAATCAAATTCCTGCATGCAGCAAGCACAAAGTAACATTCTTTAAGAACTAAAGCTAATCTAGATGGTAGTCGAAGAAAGTAGGTTTCCACGGCCACAGCAGCAACTCTTACTCCATTTTCAATATGTAGGATCATCTCACCATCCCTCAGCCTCCTGCTCTCCTTAAGACCCTATATAAAAATGCACAAGTTAGTACTAGAACCAGAGTCAAGCACCCAATTGGATATAGAAGAAACCATAATGTTAGTTTTAATGATGAGCATACCTTCAGAAGGACCTACCTTCTTGTTCTTCAAGCTGGCCAGATATGAAGGGTAGTTCTGCTTTCAATGGCCATCAGTGTTGTAGTGAAAATATTTTTCTTTATCCACAACCTTCTTCTTTGGTTCTCCCTTATTCTTCTTCTTCCCCTCAACCTTTTTGCTTTTTCGTAGATTTCTTTATCTTTCCAAAAGACTTTTTTTAGGAGAAATCTGCTCCACGGCAAGAACTGAGCCCTTTGAACTTTTCATAGTTTGCTCAATAGTAACTGGTATATTCATTAACTCAGCCAAGGTGCACTGAAGCTTATTCATATGGAAGTTTATAATGAACTACCCATATGAATCAGTCAAGGACTATAGGATCACATCAATTTGTAGGTCCTTGTCCATTATGACACCAAGCTTCTCAAGCCCATTTGGATCCTTGATCATTGCCGGGCAATGATCTTGGACCGACTGCCCATCATACATTTATGCTTTAAAAAGTCTCCTCAAGACTTGATAATATGTTGTACGACTCTATTCACCAAACAACTATTGAAGGGGAGCCAACATTTGGTGAGCAGTCCTAATATCTTCATGTTGGTGCAGCAACTCATCTGACATTGAGCCGAACATGTAGTACCTAACTTTATTATCATCGTTAGACCATTTCTCATGAGATTCTCTCTGATCAGCGGTTGGACGGACTAGCAAAGTAGAAAGTTCTTGGTCCAACACATAAGACAGCTTTTTAAAATCAAAATAATTTTCAAGTTTTGAAGCCAATCCTTGTAATTGGGTTCAATCAGTTTGTGGGTATCTAGAATTCAGGCTAGGAGGTTTGATCAAGTTTCTAGTTAGACTTATAATTTGACTTAACCAATTTACTTGAAAATTTTATTTTTAAACAAATTTAGGCTTCTACTATTTTTTAGAATCCCTACGCTCCCTTAGGAGGATGCGAAAGTTTCTACAATTATTGACTTTTAGTGGATGGTGTGATCTAACCAACTAGCTCACCACCTCACCTAACAATTATTGATGATGGATCAACCGATGAGTGGACAACTCTTGTCCAATATTTTTTCAAATATAGTGCACCCAAATTTGATCTCTAATTCATGAAGCTCACCATGCCCAAAATATTGCTCCACTCCTTAGTTAAGCCTGACCTACCATTTGCATAAACTGGATTTCTGATTGGGATCCTCACCATATCTAGAATATTAAGCCCAACCCATCCTCTAATCCATAGCATCCTATGCGTAATAAATATGGTTGTGTCTTCTCGGTGCAACTAAACCACTGCATCTAGCCGAGAACAATCAACCCTAGGAAGGGCCCATACATCTACAATAGTAAAAGACCATGTAAAAATCTACAATCAACCCTAATAACTAGAATATGAAGCTCTGATCGCGAGGCTAAGAATAGCCAAAGAGTTGGAAGCGGACCATGTAAAAATCTATAATGATTCGTAGTTACTAGTGAGGTAGGTTAATGGTAGTTATGAAACCCGAGAAAAAAGCATGAAATAGTACTTGGACCAAGTCAAGAGTCTAATTTCAGCCTTCAGCAGCTTTGACATTCAGCAAATTTCAAGAGCAAAAAATACTAGGACCGACCTACTATCCAAGTTAGCTACTCTGGCTCTAAATGAATTACCAAAAGAAGTCTTTTTTGAAGTTCTGCAGCACCCAAGTTTAGAAAAATCTAAAACAATAATGCAAGTGGATCCTAAACCCAATTGGATTGATTTTTTAATCTTATATCTTAAAGATGGCATCCTTCTTAGGGATCCTAAAGAAGCACAAAAGTTAAGAAATCAAGCCTCCCATTATGTTTTATATTATTGGCCTACTATGCAGCAGGATACCACTGACTGTGTGAAAAGATGTGATCGGTGTCAGAGGAATGTCAATATTCAGAGACAGCCAGCCTCTCAGCTCACATCTTTAGGTGCTTTATGGCCATTTGCATAGTGGGAGATGGACATACTCGGGCCCTTATCTATAGCATATGGACAACCAAAATTTCTCTTGGTGGCAGTGGACTATTTTATCAAATGGGTTGAGATCAAACTCATGGTAAAGATTACTAAGGCTAAAGTGTAGGACTTCATCTGAAAATCGATGGTCTACAAGTTTGGCCTACCTCAGACTCTGATCATCGATAATGCATGCTAGTTTGTAGGAGCAAAATTTGTTGAATTTTATCAAGATCTGAATATTTTCTATCATTTCATATCTGCAGCTCATCCTCAAGCAAATAATGAAATTGAGGTAAAGAACACTGCCATAAGAAATAAAGGCCAGACTTGAGCAAGCGAAAGAAACATAGGTGGATGAACTGTATCATGAGTTCTGGGCTTATAGAACTACTCATAGATTGCCAACTGGAAAAACTCCTTTTGCTTTAGCTTTTGGGATAGAGGCAGTCATTCTGATCAAGCTAGGGCTTCCATTAGTACGGGTTGAACGCTTCAATGAATAGAGTAACTCGCAAGATCTTAGAGCAAGCCTTAATTTGTTGGAAGAAAAGCAAGAGAAGGCCTAAATTCAGATGGCGGCATAAAAGCAAAAAGTGGCTCGCTATTACAACTCCAAAGTCAAAAGTAAAATCTTCAAAGTTAGGGATCTGGTGCTACGACGAACGGATATTTTTTTACCACAAAATCAAGACAAGCTTGCTCCGAACTAGGAAGGCCCTTATGAGATCATGGAAATCATTCAATCAAAAACTTAATACCAGAAGGAGCTTGAAGGGGCTATACTCGCACGATCTTGAAATTCAAAAAATTTATGAATGTACTATCAATAACTTCAATTTTTTTTTCTTATTTTAACACCTATCTTTGGTTCAAAATTATGTGATGGCAAGAAATTACTCAACCAACTACATTCAAAATAAAGTAGAAGGCCTCCAGTTATTTAAGATAGGAGATTAACCTCATCATAGCAAGGGTGAAGGCCTCTGGTTATTTAAGAAAGAAGATAATGGGGAAAGATCCTCTCAACGGTCCTTTTGTGTTTCGATAACCTTGTTAGGAAGAGGAGAATCTCGTCCTAACAAGAAAAAAAGTCAACCATGTCAGGAATAGGAGGACATCATCCTAACGTGGGTGAAGGCCTTCGGTTATTTAAAATAGAAGGTTAACCTCATCGTAGCGAGGATGAAGGCCTCCGATTTTTTAAAACATGAGGTAATGGGGAGAGGCCCTTGTTGCCCAGGTATGGCTATCCAGAAGGGGAGGTGAATTGGATTTCTAAAAAGTTTGGCCAATTTAAACTCTAATGCTAATATGTGCTTCTAATTAAAAGAAACTTGAATGCTTTATGGTGAATGAGCAATGTATACCAGTAGAATTAAAAGCAACTAATTAATGCAAATATGTAAAGCAAATAAAGCAAAAGCACAATCAAATATATAAGAATTTTATAGTGGTTCAGTGCAACCCCGCACCTACGTCCACTCCCCAAGCTCTTCT
Source organism: Cocos nucifera (assembly GCA_006176705.1). Lineage (NCBI taxonomy): Eukaryota > Viridiplantae > Streptophyta > Magnoliopsida > Arecales > Arecaceae > Cocos > Cocos nucifera. The sequence goes on from QRFJ01007060.1 coordinate 20,648, forward strand.
TGAGAATTTGACTATAATCATAGATTATAGTACATTTATTTTGACATGGGATCACAAACAAATTCAGTTGATTTTGTCGAGCTCACCAATCATAACCCTACACTGATAGTTTTCTGGGTTCACTATCAATCCGATTGGTTTTAACCTAGGAGCACCAACCATAATCTTTACACCATCCAATTTTTGGCTTAGACCAACCTACACCCCAAGTTTTTTTCTTCCAAAGAAACTTGTAAAGAACCAAAGATACAAATATAAAAATTCAGCACAAGAACAAAAAACAAAAAGAAACTCTTTTGAAGCTCGATGGAGAAGCTGAAAGATGGCTCTTGAAGCTTAGTATTCTCTTTTTTAAAGGCTGAGAGGAAGCTTGAATGAATGAGGATGATCACACTTTGAAGCTCTCTGAATTTGATGCACAAGGTCCTCTCTTTTCTCTTTTTTTCTTTTGATATTCAATGAACCTCACTATTTTAATGATATCTACTTTCAATCCACTTAATCTTATTTTTCAAATATTTCTCTAGCCTTTTATACTCTTTGTGATGGCTGGAGAAAAAGTTTTGGTTGTTGGAAGGGCTAAAATAGTCATTGGAGTGAAAAACTAGTCGTTATAAAAAGCTGCAGAAACTAGCTATTATGATCACTGGGTAGCTCAGTTTTTGACTGGATCGGCTCAATTTATAGCTGGATCAGCTCAGTCCCCTGATTCTTAAAAAAACTGACTTTCTGCACTTTCTATCTTTTGCTTCCACTAAGACTAGGTCGACTCAGTCTCAGACTGGGTCAGCTTAGTTCCACTAGGTCGGCTCAATTTTCAGCTGGATCGGCTCAGTCCCCTGGGTCAAGAAAAATTCAATCTTTCTATCTTTTGCTTCCACTGAGACTAGGATGGCTTAATCTCAGACTGGATCGGTCTAGTTTGCATGCCAGGCGTACCAAACACTGTTTGTGATCCTTTCTTCTTCAATTTACTTTATAGATTAGATTTGCCTTTTTGCATTGATTTATCCTTAATTAAAACTACTTGAAAGATGATTCCAATTTGAAATGTCCTCTCTAAGATCTTGAATAACTGATGAATGGGAATACTTGGTGTTTGTGAGCACTTGAGATTTACAACTACACATCCTCATAAACAATATTAGTAATGTAATAATTTATACTCAAATGCTTTTGTTATCATCAAAATCAATCTAGGATCAACAATCTTTCTCTTTTTGATGATGACAAAACTTTGAGTGTATGCACAAAAATAAAATTAATGTGTTTCAACTAACTGGCTAGTATAAAATATAAAGTGAGAATGTACACAAATATAAATGCGCACTTCATAAAAACTATAAATAATATTTCACATAATTTATATACTCATATCAAAATAATATTTTAATTCAAATCATGAGTATTAAGGTTTCAAGTAAGAAATTCATTGAGTTTCTTAAGTATTAATTCTTTAAGTATATACTCAATATACCTCTCTCCCTTTTTGACAACAACAAAAAGCTCATGGAAAAGAACAAGAAAAATCATCAAAATCAATATTAAGATATTAAATTGAGAGATGTATCAAATTTAGAAAGTCAAAACAAATTAATTATCTCTCCTTTTGAATGATTTTTTTTTAAAAAATTAGCTTGAATTTAAATATTAAAGACTTCCTTTTTTTGAATGAATATAATTTTTTAATCAGATTTTCAAAGATATACTTTTAACCTTTAAGAGGAATAGTGCTTTTCATAAGATTTAACCATAAATTCAAGCATAATATGCACATCAATATTTATTCATTTATTTTCTTAATGAAAATCCATCATTTAAATTTAGAAAAGACATGTATCAAAAATGTATCGAGTAAATCAATAATAGTATCAAAGTAAATAAGAATTACTTTCTCAAATTTATTTCTTAAGTAAAAATTACTTTGATACAAATAATTTTATAAAGATTTTCAAATTTAGTTTAACTCCAGTTAATTATCAAAAATGATTAGGCTATCAAATCATGTATATCAAAATATAAAATTAGTATATTAATGATACCACTTTAAATAATTTTTAATTATTGAAGAAAAATTTATTTGTCTGATACTACTTTAAATTTATAGTATTTTAAATCAAATAAATTGAATTGAATAAACACATGAAAGCATAAATTGAAAAGACTATAAGGAATTTGATTTAAAATTTAAAATCAATACAATAAAGCTCAAAATAAGATAATTGATTGAGAATTTAATATTACAAATTTACTAATATTTTTAATCAAATCAAATTAAAAAATATCTCTTCCCCTACTTTTCATACTAGTAGTTGGATTGATTTATTTTTCAACTTTCTCTTCCTCTTTATTTTAAAATAAGAATATTTTAAATTTAGATTATCAAATTGATATATATATATATATATATATTCATTTTTTAGCAATATCTCTCACTTTTTTTTTTCAAAATTTGCATGCATAAGCTTTATAATTTTTGTTACTCTCCCTTTTTCTTTCAAGTTAAGCACATTTAATTGATACCACATTAATCTTTAATTAATATAAATTTATTTTTTCAGCTTAGATTTTTAAATTTTATTGATACCAAGTTAGTAATTATTTTATCTTTGGTATTTTCTTTCCTTATTTTTGCAAACAAAGCTATTTTTAAATTAAATAAAATTTTAAGAGAGCAAGCATCAATTGAGTGAATTAAATATTAAATTATATATTTAATTCAAATAAACATAGCATCCACTCATGTAGAAACTAAATTTTTTAAAAATTTACTTTTTATTTGCTTCAAAAGATGTTTATAATGATAACAATCCATTAAAATCTAAAAGTATGCCATGTAGATGTACTTCTCAATTTTAATTAATAAAAACTTTAGGCTTAAAAAATTTGAATAATATAATCTTGAAAATACTTCTTTTCACTTTGATATTAAATTAAATCATTCAAAAATGTATCACAAGAATTTATCTCAAACATTATAATAGCAAGAATATAGGCATGAAAATTCATATTTAAGACAAAGCAACTATTCTTTTGCCAAAAGATAAATCAATAAAATATAAGGCATATTATAAGCTGTCTAATCCCAAATGGATATATCATTCAGAGATTTATTTAATTTTTCAAAAATATCTCTTTTTCTTCTTAAGTAGTATCAATCAATTTGAAACATAAATATATCAATCTTATAATTTGTCTCAAGGTATAATATCAAGAATACATTCATGCAAACTAAATTATACATAAGGATATTTTCATCTTTTTGTTAAAGATAAAGCAATAGAATACAAGATGATAATAATCTATTTGATATCAATCATTGAAGTTTTTGATCGAAAAAGATGAATCAATTTAAATTTAGATCAAATTATCTTGATAAGTTAATTTGAATTGATATCAATAAATCATCCAAAATAAATCATAGAGAGATATTCTGTTTAAAATATTCTTCTCTTTTATCAAAAAAAATATAATAAAGTTCAAGACAAAAATGAGACTATTGATATCAAGTATGAGAAATTTTTTAAGAAGAATCTTCTTGATACCAAAAAAATCTTCTTTTATTTTAATATCTTTGAAAATAAAATTAAAAAATAATTTGATCTGAAATTCAAATCATTTTGAGAATTTTAAATTATGATAAATCATTTTGAATTAATATCAACAAATCATCCAAGGTAAATTATAAACAGATCTTCTGTTATTCTTGGAAAGATCATTATATCCCCTTTTTTTTATGAAATACCAGGCAATTAAGTTTAGAAAAGATAAGAACTTTTTGGATTTATCTCAAATGATGTAATATCAAGAATATAGCTTTGCAAAATTAGATTTGAGATGAAGATATTCTTTTATTTTTGCTAAAAGATAAAGCATTGAAGTGTAAGACAACGATGTACTATTTGATAGAAATTGTGAAAGTTTGGATAATTAAGTATTATATTTATCAATGAGTTTCAAAATTATAAGAATGTATCAAAATCAATTTATTTTCAAAAGGATGTCTACAAGAATGATAAACATCAAGCATTCTAAGAAGAGTAGGTTGGTATATCTTTAAGAAGAAAGTTCAAGTTGACTAGATAGAGAGGGTAGTCTAGTATCTCCAAATAACTGACCTTAGTTATGCATATACTCCCTTGCTAAAGTAATAGCTTGAATCAATCATATTGACTTTTTCTGATCGATGATTGTGCCTCCATCAGATCTCATCTTATCTGCTGTGTCTGTGGAGTAAACTTTTGAATTTTTGCACAAACAAAAAGAATGATTCTGATGAAATTCCTATCGATAAATGCATTTTCTCATCCAATATACCAAATAATCAATCTGAGCTCTCTAAATGATTGATCTATGAAGGTAGAGCTACTTTTGTCTAAACTACTGGATCCTCAATCTTGACATCTATTATAGTATGAGTGTAGGTATGCAAAGTAGAATCTTTTGGAGAATATGATGCATGACTAATATGAAGAAGATTATATTAGTCATAGTAGTCCCATTTCTACACTCAGCTGATTGGTATTGATATCCTTAATGCCCTCGACATTATCTCAAACTAACATAATGTTTAAATATATCACTACTTGAGACAATCCAAGGTACTTCTAGCATGCATCCAATATTATCAACATTCATCTCAATCTGCATCCCTTTTACTTTGAAAATTAGACCTTCAACTCTCATTTTTATGCAACCATAAAATTTTTTTGCTGATCCAAGGTAGGTGGGCAAATTCAAGAAGTAGATAAATTTTTAGCCCATTAATAAATATCTTTAGTGTCTGAGCTAATCTTATATCATCCAATATAATATTGACACTTCAAATTTCTGAGTCTAAATTTTCAACCCTAAATATTATGTTTCTAAAGAATTCTTGAACTGAGTTCAAATACATTAAAAGAACATGGAATTTCTTAGCCCAATCTCTTAATTTTCTATACAATTAAAATTCTTTCTTGCTCTAGAAATTCAAAGATATTTTGAAGCTTAGTCCTTCTTTCTTGAATGGGATAATGATTTGAAAAAGTACTAAATTTTTAAATTTCTGCATGAAACTTTCTATTTCTTTTCTTAAAAAATATCAAGCAATTATAGATATAGAAAAGATATATATTTTTAAATTTATCTCAAATGATATTATATCAAACATCTAGATGAACAAAATTAGATTTGAAATAAAGACATTTTTTTATCAAAAGATAAATTAATCAAATACATGGTAAATAGTGCGCTATTTGATACCAATTACTTAAAACTAAAGTCCTCTTTAAAAGTTTATCTTTAATAATAAATGATAACTTTCTTGAAACATCTTGCTTGATATCAACTTCAAAGGATTCAAGACAATTATTTCAATTTTCAAAATCATTCAATCAGAACAAAATATGAATATTCATACAAAAAATTCTCTTTTAAAATAGAAAAAGATAATCAAATCAATAATCAAGAAAGATATTCAAATCAATTTGGAAAATCAAAAATTAATCAATTGGAAGGTTTCGATGATCAAATAGGATAAGATCAAATCAAGAAGAAACTAGATGAAGACTTTACGCGTTCAATTCAACTAGGGCATTTTGAAATCCTTAGGGGTTAACCTAAGATACAATTCAAATTAACACTTCAAGTACTTGACCTTATATTAATCAAATATTTTATTTTTAAGTACTTAAGTCATGCACTTTTTAGGAGAATCTTAATATCTAAGCATTTTATGGAAGAATGTCAAAAATTAGTTTCTATTGTTGGTTTAGCAATTTAAACATTCATATTCAATAAGCATCTTTTAATTTAAATTCATTAATTATAAAATTAATATGGAGAGACTTAAAATATTATACTAAATTTTAAAATAAACTATTTCATCCGTAGCATGATATATATAGGAGAGCATATTAACTTAGAAAACCAAAATATTTAAATCATTGCAAGCATCAAAAACAATCATACTTATCAAAATATGAAACAAATCATTCAAACTTTCAATTCGTAGAGTATGATCATTATAAGCAATAATAAATCATCAAAGTCAATCAAACATACTCAATAATTATGTTAATTAATAATCAAAATATATTTACTAAACAATGATGGCATGATGTGAGAGAAGTTTAGATTTTACCAAAACATCATCACCCATCTAATTTCATTTTCAAGGCACCCATCAAAATATTTTTCTTTTTTTATTTCATTGGATCCTTGGTGTACCTGCAAAAATCACTTTCTAGATTTTGGTACACAAGCCATCTTGGGTCCATTAAGGTTAGAGCACATGGTTTCCTTTGGAATCCAAATTTATTTAACTAAAGTATAACTAATTTTTTTGATATTATATTCAGAAATTTTATGACCTACTTTATTGCATTTAAAGCAAACGATAGAATGATTTTCAGAATAAGCTATGCTAAACATATTATTTACAAATTTATATTTTCTTAATGAATTATAGCCAATTCCAACTTTATCGAAAATAGCTTTTTAATTGATCAAAATAGATTGAAGCTTTTGAGAGTCAATTGTAAACTTGTTAAGCATAGGCTTCAATCTTTCAATTTCTTTTCTTAGTTTTGAGTTCTCTTTCATAAGAGATTTTTCAAAATTTGAATGATTTTCTTTTTCTTTAGCAAATGAATTCTTATCTTTCATGAAATCATCTTTTTCAATTAAGAGTTTATTCTTTTCTTTAACTGAAGGTTTTTTTGGATTTGAGAAGTTCTTCCTTTTCTTTAGCTAAAGCATTATTTTCTTTCAAAATATCTTCTTTTTCAATTAATAATTTACTCTTTTCATTGGCTAAGAGAAGATTTGACTTTTTGAATTCTTTATTTTTCAGTCTTAATTTTTTAAAATCATCCATTAATTCATTAAAGGCTTCATATAATTCATCAAATATAAAATTGAAAGAATTTTCAGGATTTACCTCATTTGCATTAGCCATGAGGCAATGATTGGCGATACCTTCTTCCTCTTCCTCATTTTTTTTCTATGCCTTGCTCCCCCTTAATCAAAACTTTCTTTTTTCTTTGTCTTTTCTTCTTCTTTTTCTTTCCATCCTCATGAGCCATGAGGCATAGATTGGGGTGAGCTTCCTTAACTTCTTAGGAGCTTGGTTCTTCTTCTTGATTTGCTCTCCCATAAATCATTTCTAATTTCTCCCATCCTTGATTCACTAAAATACATGAAGAAATTATATTAAATATATTTAAATCCAAAGAGCAATAAAGTATATTCATGACTTTAGCATTTAGTTGGATTGTTTCTTTATTAACAATCAATGCATTGTGTGGGGGGGGGGCATTGATAATAATATTCCATAAGTTATAATCATGTGCTTGTATGAATATTTTTATCCTAGCTTTTCAATAAGTATAATTTGAGCCATCAAATAGTGGGGATTGATCAATGAAATGGCTTTCATTAAATAGAGCTTCCATTTTGGATTACCAAGATCTTTTGCCTTTTGATCGCTAGGTCAACAAATAAATATTAGAGCATCTGCTCTAATACCACTTGTTGCCCAGGTATGGCTACCCAAGAGAGAGGATGAATTGGGTTTCTAAAAAATTTGGCCAATTTAAACTCTAATGCTAATATGTGTTTCTAATTAAAAGAAACTTGAATGCTTTATGGTGAATAAGCAATGTGTAGTAGTAGAATTAAAAGCAACTAATTAATGCAAATATGTAAAGCAAATAAAGCAAAAGCACAATCAAACATATAAGAATTTTATAGTGGTTCGGTGCAACCCCGCACCTACGTCCACTCTCCAAGCTCTTCTTGGGAATTTCACTATAATCCTATATTACATTGCATTTGTTTTGACCCGGGATCACAAATAAACTCAATTGATTTTATCGGGCTCATCAACCACAACCCTACACTGATAGTTTTTTGGGTTCACTATCAACTCAGTTTGTTTTAACCTAGGAGCACCAACCATAATCTTTACACCATCCAATTTTTGGCTTGGACCAATCTACACCCCAAGTTTCTTTTCCCCAAAGAAACTTGTAAAGAACCAAAGATACAAATATAAAAATTCAACATAAGAAAAAAAACAAAAAGAAACTCTTTTGAAGCTCAATGGAGAGGTTGAAAGATGGCTCTTGAAGCTTAGTATTCTCTCCTTTGAAGGTTAAGAGGAAGTTTGAATGAATAAGGATGATCACACTTTGAAGCTCTCTAAATTTGATGTACAAGGTCCTCGCTTTTCTTTTTTTCTTTTGATATTCAATAAATCTCACTATTATAATGATATTTACTTTTAATCCACTTAATCTTATTTTTTAAATATTTCTCTAGTCTTTTATACTCTTTGTGATGGCTGGAGAAAGAGTTTTGACCATTGGAAGGACTGAAATAGTTGTTAGAGTGAAAAACTAGCCACTACAAAAAGCTGCAGAAACTAACCATTATGATCACTGGGTCGATTCAATTTTTGACTGGATTGGCTCAGTCCTAACTTGGTCAACTCAATTTATAGCTGGATCGGCTCAGTCTCCTGGTTCTTAAAAAAAATTGGCTTTCTACATTTTCTATCTTTTGCTTCCACTGAGACTAGGTCGGCTCAGTCTCAGATTGGGTCGGCCTAGTTCCACTGGGTCGGCTCAGTTTTCAGCTGGGTTGGCTCAGTCCCCTAGGTCAAAAAAAATTTAGCATTTCTATCTTTTACTTCCACTGAGACTAGGATAACTCAGTCTCAGACTAGGTCGGCTCAATTTGTGTGCCAGGTGTATCAAACACTATTTGTTCTTCTCTAATTTACTTTGTAGGTTAGATTTGCCTTTTTGCTTTGATTTATCCTTAATTAAAACCTCTTGAAAAATGATTCCAAACTAAAATGTACTCTCTAAGATCTTGAATAACTGATGAATGGGAATACTTGGTGTTTGTGAGCACTTGAGATTTACAACTATACATTCTCATAAATACTGTTAGTAATATAACAATTTATACTTAAATGCTTTTGTTATCATCAAAATTAATCTAGGGTCAATAACCCTCACAAAGGCCCTTTTGTGCCCCAACAATCTTGGTAGGAATAGAAGAAGGACCTCATCCTAATAAAGAAAAAAGCTAACCACATCAGAAACAGGAGGAGGATCTCATCCTGACATGGGAGAAGGCCTTTGGTTATTTAAGATAGGAGGTTAATCTCATTGTAGCGAGGATGAAGGTCTCCAATTATTTAAGACAGGAGGTAATGGAGAGAGACCTTCTTAACGATCCTTTTGTGCCCTAGCAATCTTACTAGGAACAGGAGGATAATCTCATTCTAATAAGAAAAAGAGCCAACCATATCAAAAATAGGAGGTGAATCTCGTCCTGATATGAGTGAAGGCCTCCAGTTATTTAAGACAGGAGGATAATCTTGCCCCAACAAGAACAAAAGCTAATCATGTTAGGAACAGAAAGAGGACCTCGTCCTAACATGAATGAAAACCCTCATGAGAGATATAAAGACCTCAGTTTCCAAACTAGAAGAAGACCTCATTTCCAAATCAAATACAAACACCCTTATTCATAAACAAGAGGGACAGACCTATAAAACAACAGACCGGGGTCGTTATTTCAAAACAACACTACAATCATAAATAGTACAAAATAAGGAATTCTACCAGTATACAATGGAGACAAGATAGTGAAGAAGAACAAAAAGGAGTATTTATATTATTAAAATAAAGTTCATTATAAGTGGAGGTTTGCCAAACCAATTACAAAAAAAGAAAACAAAAGAAAAGAGAGATGAAGTCCTACTTGGACTTCAGGCTACCAGCTTTGGCCATCATGAGGTCATGCTTCAAGTCATTTACTTTCTCTTTAAGCTCTCTCCTCACTTCCAAGCTCTCACCGAATAGCTTCCAAACCCTTCTAGCATCTTCTTCAGCATCCCTCAACCTCTTCCTCAGAATAGTCAACTCCTCCTCTATTTCCATCATACTTAGATGTCGTATTCCCATCCAACTCCATTCTTATCAGGATCATGTTTGGTGCGATGTCTTATCCATGGAAGTCGAAAGTATCATATTAGGTCGGTCTTGGTTGTTTACAATGATGTTATGATTTATGGCTGAACCAATTCCTATAATTTCACTCATAAGGATAAGAAAATCACGATCAATCCTTCCCCACCTAAGGCTACCAATAGAAAGATAGGCGATGGACCAAAAAAATATATCAAAAAAAAAAGCCTCCATCTGATAGGTACTAAGGAATTAGAGATGACCATGAGTAAAGATCATCAATTTGGATGCTTGTTGCAAGAGAAATTCATGAGGATCCTAAGATAAATCATCCTAAGGAAGTAGTCAGCCTTCTTAGTAAATTCCATGATGTCTTTCTTGAGGATCTCCCAGATCACTTACCGCCCATGAGAAATATTTAGCATACCATTGATTTGGTATCTGGATCTATCCTACCCAATTTGCTCTATTATAGGTTGAACCCCACTAAGCATGCTAAGCTACAAAAGCAAGTTGGAGAGCTGATGAAAAAGAAATTCGTGTGAGAAAGTTTAAGTCCTTGTGCGGTTCCTGCACTATTAACTTGAAAGAAGGATGGTATATGGAGGATGTGCATAGATAGCGTGCCATTAATAGGATCACCACTAAGTATCATTTTTCCATCCCTAAGTTAGATGATATGCTAGATACGATGGCTAGAGTCATTATTTTCTCTAAGATTGATCGCAAAAGTGGTTACCATCAACTAAGAATTAGATTGAAAGATGAGTGAAAAACTGCTTTTAAGATGAAAGATGGTTTATATGAGTGGATGGTGATGCCATTTGGGTTATCCAATACCCTTAGTACTTTTATGAGATTGATGATCCAAGTATTATGATCGTTTATAGGAGAGTTTGTAGTTGCATACTTTGATTACATTTTGATCTATAGTCGAACTAGGTAGGACCATTTAGATCATCTTCAAAAAGTATGCCAAGTTCTTAGAATAGAAAGCCTGTATGCCAATCTTAAGAAATGTGCTTTTATGACGGACCGTATCATCTTCTTAGGTTTTATTATTATTCCTAATGGTGTATCTACTGATCTTAAAAAGATTAAAGTAATAGTTGAGTGGCTGGTACCCAAGAGTATGCATAATGTACGGAGATTTCATGGATCAGCAATATTTTGTCATAGGTTTATAAAAGGGTTTAGCACCATACCGCTCCCATCACTACTGACTGCATTAGAAAGGAAGATTTTGAATTGACTAAGGCAGCCAATAGAGCCTTCCTAGACATTAAGAATAAAATGACCCACGCCCCAATCTTATGTCTACCTGATTTTTTCAAGATTTTTGAAGTAGCATATGACGCGTCAGGAGTTGAAATTGGTAGTGTCCTTGGTCAAGAAAAGTATCTGATAGCATACTTTAGCAAGAAACTTAATGATTCTAAACTCAAGTTTTCTACCCATGATAAGAAGTTTTATGCGGTAGTCCAAGCCCTAAGATACTAGAGACATTACTTATTATCACAAGAATTTATTTTGTACTCAGACCATGAAGTCCTTCGATTTTTGAATTCTCAAAAGAAGCTGAATCATAGACATGGTAGGTGGATCGAGTTTTTGCAAACCTATACTTTTATTTTGAAACATCGTGTGGGTGGAGAGAATCACACTACTGATGCCCTGAGTCATTGTCATACTTTGTTGTCCATTGTTAGTATAGAGATTGTTGGTTTTGATAAGATTAAAAAAGATTATGAAGAGTGTCCAGATTTTGGCAGCATACTTACCACTTTACAGAAAGGATCATCTAGAGAATACAATGAACATACCCTTTAGGATGGTAACTTGTTTAGAGGAGCTAGGCTGTGTGTTTCCCATATTTCTTTAAGAGATTTTCTAGTTTGGAAACTATATGCTGAAGGATTAGCTGGACACTTTGGTAGGAATAAAACCATAGAGTTGGTAGAAGTTTAGTTCTTTTGGCCTAGCCTGAAAAAAGATGTCACTCAAATTATTGCCCAGTGTAGAACGTGTGCCATGGCCAAGCAGAGAAAATAGAACACCTGCCTATATATACCCTTATCTGTACCAAACTGTCCTTGGCAAGATGTTAGCATGAATTTTGTTTTAGGCTTACCTAAGACAATTAGGAAGCATGATTCTGTTCTAGTGGTTGTAGATAGATTTTTAAAAGTGGCCCATTTTTTGCCCTATTGCTAAACGTCCAATGCATCAAAAGTTGCAAGAATATACTTTGATGAGATTGTTAAATTGTATAGATTGCCTAAAATCATGGTGTTTGATAGGGATGTTAGATTCATGAGTTACTTTTGGAAAATCCTATGGCACCTTCTAAGCACAAAATTAAAAAAAAAAATTTTCCTTTCACCCACAAATAGATGGTCAAACTAAAGTGGTCAATAGGAGTCTTGAAAATTTATTGCATTGCTTAATTAGGGAACATATAGGTAACTGGGATCTTTTACTGCTCCGAGCTGAATTTGCATATAATAGCTCTATTAATAGGTCTATTAGCATGAGTCTTTTTGTAGTTCATGGATATCAACCTAGAAAATCAATAGATCACTGTCCATGCATGCCAGGATTTCCAAATCTGCAATGTCATTTGCATAGCATGTCAAGAGTCTACATAAAGAGATCAGTAAGAAAATTAGCATTAGTAATAAAGTTTATAAACAGAATACAGATTCTCATCGATGTGCCCAAGAATTTATGAAAAGAGACTATGTAATGGTTCGAATAAGGCTTGAATGATTTCCATCAGGAACTGTTAAGAAGTTACATGCTCGAGGAGCAGGCCTGTTTAAGATTTTAAAGAAGATCGGACCAAATGCATATGTTGTGGACTTACCTTCTAATTTTGGGATTAGCTCTACTTTCAACATTGCAGATCTCATCACCTATAAAGAGCCAACTTAGATACCTAGTGAGCCATTTGAGCCTGAATCAACTTTTGAGAGAGAGCCTGTTCCTAAGTATCCACCAGCCAAAATGTCAAAGCATAATTAGATTGAGAGAATTTTGGATGAGCAAATAATCTCCACCTAGAGTCAAGGTTATCAACGGTACTTGGTTAGATGGAGAGGTCAACCAGAATTTGAAGATACCTGGATCACTCGAGAAGAGCTATAGTATAATGATCCCAATTTGCTCGAGTGTCACCAGAGCAGAATCAACCCCCACTCAATAGGGTCGAGTTCTTTCCACCTCGAGAGAATTGGTGTGGACACCAGAGCCACTAGAAGCCGACGACATAATTTAGCTAGATTCAATTTGGATTGAAGAAGCCATATCAGATTAATTCTACTTCAGTTATTTGGTTCTAGTTCTTTTGATTTAGTCAATTAGTTCTTTTGATACATTTAGTTTTGGATCCATAGGACGATACTTGGGTTTATATTAGATTAAAGCCTTATTCGAAAGAAACCATCATAAAGAAGCAAGCTTGGACCATGTCATCTTTGGAGCCACCACTCTCTATAAGCCCAGAGAGAAAATACACATGCCAACATGTGCGACACCCAAGGATCCTCATGCCAAGTTATGCCAAGCATCAAGCGTCCACATGGAGTTTCTTTTCTTTCCTAGGATTCCTTAAGAGTTCTTGATTTCTTACTTATTTTGTTGAAAGGTTGATTTCTTTTCCATGGTTCCATAAAAGATAAATATGATATATTATTGTATTTAAAAATCAGACATAATATTTTACTTTTTTGTTGGGAGGGTTGATTTCTTTCTTATAAAGAGAAGAGGATTCCTAAAGAAATAGGACCTCTAGAGTCCTATATAAACACATGTATCTTTCATGAATGAGATAATGAATGCATGAATGATTTTATCAATAAATATTTGTGTCAATTGGTCCAAAAGAGAGAGGATGTGAGATCCAAAATCATCCCATGAGGGGAGGGTGTGAGGTCCACTTTCTTTCTATCCCTTTATCCTTCATCTACTTGAGATCTAGTGTTCCTACAATCCCGAATCGTCTTTACCATCTACCTATACAAGCCTATTCCACTAAGAGAAGATCTGTCTTCTTTAAGATTTTCATCTATTATACTGAGAGAGGAAGAGTGATCCATTATTCTATAGATCAAATATTGACAAGGATCTTCATTCCTTCTCAATTGATCTTTGATTTTTTACTTATTTTTTTCAAATCCGATGTTGGTAAAAATCTAGTTTTTTATCGATAGATCTGCTTGGTTAAAAGATTGAGAGCCCTAATTAGGATAGTTTCTTAACTACCATGATCTGGATTCTTCTTATCTTTTTGGATTTTCTTGCAAACTTAATTTCTTGCTATCTTTCGTTCAATTCATATTTCTTTTTGCATTTATTCATGAGTATGTTTAATTTCTACTATCTAATTATTTGCTTTATTATCGCTAATTGTTTACTAATCTCTAAAGTAGCACTCATCTATATTATTTAGATTGATCTTGCTTTAGTCCCGTGTCAATCAATCACGCCTCCTGAGCAAAGTATAGGTAGCTATACTGTCTATCCTGAAAATAGTGTGCCATGATCAGACGTGATTTGTTATTGACGAATAGAAGGAAGCTTGGTCTTTTCTTTTTTTTAGGTTATCCCACGTCATCAATCTATTATATAAGCAGAGTCCTGAGGGATGTGAAAATAAGGTACACCAAATTAGAAAAACTAACTTATACCTTGTTGATTACAACCAGGAAGCTTTGACCTTACTTTCAGGGATACATAATTACTCTCCTTATGGATCAACCCATCAAGGCAGTTCTTCACCAGCCTGATACCTCTGAAAGAATAGCAAAGTGGGCGATCGAGTTAACTAAATTTAACATTTATTTTTAACCTCGGCCATCCATTAAACCTCAAATACTGGCTGATTTTATAGTGAAGTGCACTATTCTGGATTAGACCGAATCAAAGCACCAAGACATTTATATCCCTGGCTCCCCTAATGGAAAGACTGATCTCTCTGAAAACTTTTAGTCACTATATATTGATGGTTCATCCAATGCTTCTGGAGCAGGTGCAGGCCTGATTCTCATTAATCCAAAGGGAATTATGGCCAAATATACTTTGCGCCTTGAGTTTCTCGCTACCAACAATGAGGCTAAATATAAAACTCTAATCTCAAAGCTGAAGATAGCCAAAGAATTGAAAGCAAAATATATGAAAGTTTATAGTGATTCTCAATTAGTGGTGGGATAAGTTAGCAACATCTTTAAAGCTTAGAAGAAAGGTATGAAGAAATATTTGAAAAAAGTAAAGGATTTAATCCTGGTCTTTAGTAGCTTCAAAATTCAGCAGATCTCCAGAACAGAAAATATCAGAGCCGACCTTCTTTCTAAGATAGCCACCTTAGCCCCAAATGAACTGCCAAAAGAAGTCCTCTTTAAAGTCCTACAGTACCCAAGTTCGGAAGAACCTCAGGCGATAATGCAAGTCCATCATGAGCCCAGCTGGATCGATCCATTGATTTCTTATCTCAAAGATGGATTTTTTTCCAAACAACACAAAGAAGCTCGAAAGTTAAGAAATCAAGCTTTCTACTATATTTTATATGAAAATAAGTCGTAAAAAAGATTGTACTTCTTACCACTCCTCAAATATCTCCGACCTTCCGAAGTTGATTATGCCTTAAGAACAGTTCATAAAGAAATATGCGAAAATCACCAAGGGATGAGATCCTTATCATATAAGTTACTTCGGTAGGGATACTATTGGTCAAAAGTGCACCAAGTTGCGATGAATTATGTAAAAAAATATGACAGATGTCGGAAAAATACAAATATTCAGAGAAAGCCAGCTTCACAGCTCGTGCCATTAGGTGCTCCTTGATCGTTTGCATAATGGGGGATAGATATACTTAGGCTTTTTTCCATAGCATCGGGATGACAAAAGTTCTTGCTAGTGGCAGTAGATTATTTCACTAAGTGGGTTAAGAACAAACTCGACCACTTGGCCTAAAAAATTCTAGCTCGTATTTCGAGGGTATCCCATATTGAATCCTTATCAAAGAAAGATTCTTGGGATGAAGTAAGCAAGGAACAGTGCCAGGGATAAAGCAGGGATGAGGTGCTTCTACGGGATCTACTAATTCCTTAGGACCCAAGTCCATCAAGTCTAAGTAGGTTGGGCTCCCGAAATCGATCGACCAGGACTCCACGGAAGACATGCGAATCAAACTAAAACTTGGAAAAATATTTTGAAAATCAAAAAGAAAAATGGGGAGCGAAGCCTCTCAAGAAAACTGAAGGGTCAGAGTTTGAAAAGTAACAAAATAACTGAAAGGAAGTTTAGGCACTAACCTAAAATGATTCGAGATGGCAGGAAAGAAATCGATGGGGCGTGAAAGGAATGGGAAGCATTTGTGGCTGGAGAAAATTACAGAAAGGGTCAAAGCTCTTGGACGGGAAAAAGGTGGAGACCAGGAAGATAGAGAAAACTCAAGAATGGAATAAGGCGCTAGAAGGAAGGAAAGGATTTAAATACCCGAGGGAGACCCAGCATAGTTATGATTACGGGTTCTTCCTACCCAATCTTCACTGAATGCATGTCCCACTTATCATGGCGACTAGCAGAGCCTTTAATGTCGTACCTCAAGCACCTCTTCGGTGGAAATTTCAAAACTTGTCTTTTTAGGTCATCCCATATTGAAGAAACATCGACGCTAGTGCAGATAACGCCAAAACTTTCTACCTTACAAAAGTGGCAAGATGGAAAAGAACTTCGGCACTCGCATTTATACTCCCTTATTTCGAACTTTGAACTCGAGAGTGGGGGGACTAGTGTTGATGATAAATCCACTCTTGCCGAAGTTCAATAAGATGCTCAGCCTTGAGATGGTCCTGTCTGACATGGCGACCATGATCAAACCTCGATCCGTATAAGTTCTGGCTCCAATTCACTCTGGAAAGGCCGACCTCCAACTCGTGCAAGTCAGACAATTCTTGATTTCGATAGTCAACTCCTTTAGATTACCGCATCACTCATAAGGCATGGCGGGCCTCATCTGGATGAGCTTGAATAATAAGGGCAGCCAAATTCCACCGCTATAAGCAGTTAACTCCCTCCAGTTGAACTCCTTTCAGATGAACTTGGGCAATGAAAGTAGTTGCCTAAGTAGTTAAGTGCAAAGTATCCAATCCCTAGTTAACCCAACCCAACCGACCTTAAGGATGGCCAAACTTCTTTCCATCCAGATCTCCTTCAAGACAAATCTCACCATCGTAGTTAGATCTTACGGCAAGAATCATAAGCCAGTAGAGCTTCTCCTTTAATGAGCTTCCATATCGCATTATGAGTGGCGGATCTCAACATTCTTATGTCAGAAACCATGAATGTGTAATCCAGAGTTGATAAAGGGATCTCATCTTCAGAATAAGTCTGAACTTGTCCCCTAACAACCTATCATAGTTCTAAATCAGTGAATCCACGGCCCTTACCAACCTTCTACCTAGACAGTTATTCACTTGCGGGTGACCTCGAAAGTGGCCAAACTCTAGAGGAATAGTGGAGACGTCAGAATATTCTTGTGGTATTCATCTATTGCAGCTACCAACTAGCTCCTGATCCAGATGAATTTCTTCGAATGGCAAACTAGATCTTCATTCGAATTCCTTCAAGTCTTCTAGATGAACTTTCTTTAGTCGTCTACCAAACTCCTTTCAGCAGACAAGATAGTTGCCTTACATGCTAAACGTCGATCAAGCAGGCTTAAACAGCAAGAGGATCTCGACATCTATGCAAATTCAACCTCCAATATAGTGGATATCAATCAACGTACAGATAACCTCGGAGAAGTCCAAACCACTCCTAAGCTGCTGAGATATGAAGTTCTTCACTATATATAATAGTTCCATTCGAACATCAACTATTAATCTCCAATGGACTGGTAAGTCACGAAAAAGGATACTACTCTTTATAACAAACTCCACGTGGCCTGAATGACCTACTAAAAGACAGTTATAGCTGTCAACATCAGTTTATTACCAACTCTGCCTATATAAAGGATCCTCCAGATATGTTTTCTCTCAAAGCTCTCATTTCCATCTTAATTTTCTTGAGCACTCGATTCTTGTTTGCTAGAGAATTGACTTGAGCATCGAAGGATCTTATCGGAACCACCCATCTCCAATTTGGACTTCTTCTTATAGGTTCCGTTGGCGGCCTCATCTCCATCCACTTCAACAATTCCGGCATTGGTACCATTTTCTACACTAATTGGTACTCAAGCTAACTTGGATCCTTCGAAATTAACACAAATGATTCCTTTTGGAATTCAAATTTGTTTTATCTTTGATTTATTTGAATCAAAAATTTTGCATTCTATAAATTTATATCCAATCTTATTATATTTATACCATGTAATGGTTTTACCATGATTTTGAGATTTTTCATATACATTTTTTTAAAAAAATTTTGCTTTCTTAATGGATTATATCCTATATCGACTTTATTAAAAATCATCTTTTAATTTTCAATTATTATATATAGATTTTTAGAATTTAGTATATATCTGTCTACTATATATCTTAATCTAGTCATCTCATCTTGTAAGGATTCATTCTTTTTATTTGATTCATCTAGATTGCTTTATAATTCCTTCATATCTTCTTCTATTTTAGCTTTATCTTTAATTAAAGATTAATTTTTTTATTTAGTTCTTTGTTCTTACGAGATAGCTTCTTAAAATCATAAATTAGATCATTGAAAGCATCATACAATTCCTCAAATATAAATTCAAAAATTGAATCATCATTGTTTACCTCATCCTCCAACACCATAAGATAAAGATTTACTTTTTCTTCTCTTTGACACTCATCTTCACTTGAAGAAGAATCTTTATCATTACTCCATGTTGCTTTTAGTTCTTTCTTTCTTGATTTTTTTGAGCTCTTCTTCAATAATGGACAGTCCATTCAAAAATATCCAGACTTCTTATACTCATAACAAGTAATTCGATCCTCTTCTTTTTATTTTTTCTTTTTTTGCTACCTTCTTCCTCGCTATAATCTCTTTTTTTTGGTTCAAATTTCTTCTTTCTTTTCATAAATTTCTTGAACCTTCTAGTGATTAGTATAATTTCTTCATTATCTTCTGAGTTTTCTTCGAAGTTACTTTCTTCTTCATGCATGGCAATAGCTTTGAGTGCAATGCTCTTCTTTTTTTTCACTTCTTCTTTTTCTTGGTTCATATTCAGCTCATGGGACATGAGTAAACCAATCAACTTTTCTAATATAAGATTATTTAAGTCCTTCGCCTCTTGAATGGTAGTCACCTTTGGCTTCCAATTCTTCGACAAAGATTTAAAAATTTTGTGCACAACACCACTATTAGTATAATCTCTTCCAAGACTTTTTAAATCATTCAAAATATTAGTGAATCTTATGAACATTTCAGTGATAATTTCATGTGATTCTATTTTAAATAGCTCATATTATGGACTAACATATTTATCTTTATTTCTTTGACTTGACTAATATCCTCATGGATGATTGAGTCTATTTCGAATCTCTTTAATGGATAAACATATTGAAATCTTATTGAATTCATTAGCATCCAAAGCATAATATAGAATATTCATTGCTTTGGCATTAAATTGAGCTTTTTTCTTATCATATTCATCCCAATTCTTTTTGGATTTTAGGATGGACACTCTATTAATTATAATTATAGGTATATGTGAATGTGGGTCTAACATTATGATATTTTACATATTATAATCTTGTACTTAGATGAATATTCTTATTCTTGCTTTTCAATAAGTATAGTTAGTCCCATTGAACAGCAGGGGTCTATTGATTGATTGTCCCTCAACCAATGAAATCCTAATTGGGATTGCCATTAAATCTTTAGCTCTTTGATCATTAAATTAATAACTAATATTAGAGCACCTGCTATAATACCAATTATTGTCCAAGGATGACTATCCAAGAGGGGGGGTGAATTGGATATTTAAAAATTTAATTTGAGACTTGTACAGATTATACTACTTAAGTGCTTAATAAAACAAGTTATGAGATATGCAGTGAATGAGAATTATAAAATAAAAAATACACAATCACAAACATAATAATTTTATAGTGGTTTGGTACCAAACTTAGCATCTACTTTTACTTTCTAAGTAAACTACTTAGGAATTCAACTATAATCACTTTATTTGATTATAGTCCAATTATTTTTCTTGGGTTCATAATCAAAATTAGTTGATTTTAACCTTAGCTTGCCAACCACAAGTATATAATGATTATTTTTTTAGGCAAACAATCAACTCCGATTAGTTTTAACTTTAGCTCACCAATCAAATCATACAATGTCTAACTCAAAGCTTGGACCAACTCAAGTTTCTCATCTCAAGAAACTTAAAACAAAAATAAAAGTACAATTAAAATAAACTCTTTAAAGCCTAAAAAAGGAAAATCTAGGTTGCTTTGCTTGTGGTCATGATTTATACTCCTTAAATGCTCGAGAGAGGTAGGTGATGATCTTTAATGCTAATAGCCTGACTTCTCTTAGATTGAGGATGATGGGAGGACAAAGGTATGTTTGAAAATTACTCTTTCCTTTCACTATTTAGCTCACAAACTTAAATGCACTAAAAGTTTCTTGAAAGCTCTACAATGTACACTCAAAAGATGTCTTTTATGTCCCAAAAGGTTTTCTTATGATTCCTGAGGTTTCCCACCACCACAAGTCATCTGGGAGGTCTTCAAAAGTGATCTAACCATTAGAGACATAAAAATAGCTATTAGGAGGTGCAAGGAATGAAAAGCTATAGAACCAAAAACTAGCCATTACAATCACTAGGTCAGCTCAGTTTTTGATTAGATCAACTTAGTCCCTATTAGGTCAGCTCAGTTTATAGTTGGATTGGCTCAGTATCAGTAGACCAAAAAATCAATTTTTGTCTTTTACTGCCTTTTGAGATTGGGTCGGCTATCTTTCTAACTGGGTTGGCCAAGTTGTTTACTGGATCGGCTAAGTTCTTTAGATCCTGAATATTTATCTTTCTATGCTTTTTATCTTTAATTTATTTTCACTAAGATTAGGTTGGCTTAGCCTACGTGCCAAGCATGCCAAAGATTATTTGTCAGTCTTTTTTTTTCAATTTAATTTATAGGCTCGACTTGCCTTCTTGACTTGATTTAATCTTCATTAAAATCTCTTGAAGAATGTGTCCAGTCTTGAATTTCTTCTCTCAAATCTTGAGTGGTGATTCTTTACTTAGATGTTGAAAAATACTTAAAGTTTATAAGCTTTTAAAATTTATAACTACACATCCTCATAAACAATATTATAACTTAATAATTTATACTCAAATACTTTTGTTATCATCAAAATCAATCCAGGGTCAATAGATTATACTAATAATGATTTTATGCATAAAATTTTTAAATCTTTATCAAAGAATTAGAAAGCTAAGATGAAGATGATAAAAGAAGCAAAAGATCTAAATAATCTATCTTTGGAAGAACTCATAGGCTTACTCATAATTTATGAATTGAGTATATACCAAAATGCTGAAGAAAATGCTAAGAAAAAAAAGATAATAGCTGTAGAATCCATAACCAATGATGAAGATAAAAGTGATGAGTTGGAGAAAATCGATAATGAAAATGAATTGGCCATGATAACAAGAAAATTCAAGAGGTTCGTGAGAAAAAAATGTATAAGTTTAAGAAGAAAGATCTGAATAAAGGAGAAGTAAGCAAAAAATAAAAGGAGAGAGAGAAGAAGCAATCAGCTCTATTTATGTCATGCCCCGACCCAATAACTCAGGCCGGGCACCCGACAGATGACCGCACCCTCTTAAGGTTCCATCCCATCGAATGTGCAAGACCTGCCTTTCACTAAATATTTAATTATCATAATTTAACTCAGGCAGTGGTAAAAGTAATTTCTCTAATATCAAACAAATATAATAATAATAATATCTTCAATATTGTTAACAAACCAAATAAAAATTCAAAATAATATCTATAAAATAATTTTGTTTAAATGTAATCAAACTAAAATCTGTCTAAGTCCTATGCTCCTTACTAATCGATTTTCAGCCCAATAGGATCTTCTGAATTTGAAAAATAAAAATAAAAAAGGAGTGAGCTTTACGAGCTCAATAAGTTACCAATCATCTTTCAGGATCAAGCATAAATATTTTTCAAATATAATAATTATAAATAATATGTAACAAGATTATTTTCTTTTAGAAACATGTCATGCACATCAGTAAAAGTCAAAAATCCTCTCTCAATCTTCATTAACTACGGCCACGATCAACCCCATGACAAGGCCTAAAGAAAACTAGCCCCTGAATGAAGAATAGCTAATCCATCGATGTACTACCTGTGATCAGTCTCATTGGCTATGCCCAAAAGAAAAACTAGCTCTAATTCATATGGCCATAATTTACCCCATGATAAGATAAAAAGATTAGTCCTGAACGAAGAACATCCGATCCATCAGCATGCTACCAGTGATCAATCCTACTGGCTAGGCCCAAAAGGACTAACTTTGCCCGCAATCAGTTCCAATTGACTAGACCCAAAAAAAATATATTTCTGACGTGTGGCCAATGATCAATCCCATTGGCTAGACCTAAATCATAGTCTAACTAGAAAGTTTGCTCATGCTTTTGTCACAATCATTTTTGCATAAATAAAAATACTTATTTTTATAACAATATCAACTAAATTTTCATATAATCCAAAAAAGCAATAAAAGTAATTCTTATTTAAAATTTCAAGCATCGATGAACAAATATTTTTTTTTCAGAGATTATGTAATTTTAAGAAAAACCTAGACCTAATTGGATCCATATGACTCGAGTTGACCTAGACTTAATTGAATTAGGTCCAAATTAATTAAACCATCTCTTTCTCTTTCTCTCTCTCTTTAGTTCCTTTTTTCTTTTTTTCCTTTTTCTTCTTT
Organism: Cocos nucifera; assembly: GCA_006176705.1. Lineage (NCBI taxonomy): Eukaryota > Viridiplantae > Streptophyta > Magnoliopsida > Arecales > Arecaceae > Cocos > Cocos nucifera. The sequence goes on from QRFJ01007060.1 coordinate 43,546, forward strand.
CTTTTTTTTCCTTCTTTAAGTTTTCTTCCCTCTTCTTCGTGGAAATAGGGGAGCTTCTTCCCCCATCCTCCCCTCCCTCTGCAATGCATGGTCGCAAAAGATCAGGGCCAACTACCCATGAGGGCTATCGGTGGCAATGAAGCCACGACCTCGACGACGACCCAAATGGTGGCTGTCACCAATGGTGTTTGGGGAAAACCATAGAAGAACAAGAGTGGCCTTGTTCAAGATAAGTCCAACCATTACTGGCTTCAAATGGCAGAGAAAGACTCAGAAAAAGAAAGAAGAAAGGGCTGAGGCCTCTTACCATGGTCTGGTGGGGCCTTATGACTTATCTGACGAGCTCCTCCCGACAGCAACCCATGAAAATCCGCACAAGAGCCCTCAACTCCACGATGTTTTTCTCAATTAAACCTAGGTAGAGATATAAGAGAGAAGAGGGAGGGTTAAATAGATGAGAGTCCTAGCCTAAGCCATACTCTCGCTAAACCCCTGATTCTACTAGAAATGGGGAAGAAGATTCCTAATCGGAGTCTTCTTCTGCCTTTTTTTTTTTGAAATCTCTGGAGAAGTCGGCAAAGGGTGCTAGCTTCACACTAGACCGAGTCCAATAGGATCGATCCTCACATTTTCCCCTCCTTACAAAAATTTCATTCTCAAAATTTAAGAAATCTAATTCTTCTAAAGTTAAAGATACTCAATCCAAAATATATCCATTTTCCTAACTTGGCATATCTATCAAAATGAACTTATAACCACACCACTCAAATGTTGCAAGTAATCAGACCCTTTGGGTCAACCACAATGCTCCTACACATTTCTATATCAAAGTACTGACTCTTTCTGAGGAACTTTATGTTAGATATGTGTGCCCTAGAAGCCAGAATTGGCTGACACTTGTAATACACTTCTAAGGACAAAATTATAATTTTAACTATAAATAATAAAATGAATTATTTTCTATCACATAAGTATATTTAGTGTCTGTGATACATTCCTTGAGTTAATGGTAATGATAATTCATATTTTCAAGAGTTGAAAATTTAAGACATGAATTTTCATTTTTTAACTCATAAAATACTCCTGACTGTAGGATCATCATGAGGATGGTGATTGATTTAGAAGGTTAGTGTACAATCGCTTCTTTATAGTAGATGAGTCTTAAGTCTATAGTGTAGAGATATTGGAGCGAGGGTACAGGTACTCGTTAGAGAATGAGGGCACTGAGCATAACCACCTCGAGTAGTCATAAGAAAGTCTACCTTCTAGTCGATGACTGACTTAATGCTGCAATGGTGTGTCTGGTTCTTTTACCTGAGATGCATCGATAGTTAACCTTAAGGGTGTTATAGCTTGACTATACCATGACTCGGTCTCCTAGCCATTTGAAATCCTGAGGTGTATGTTGGCTGTAGCATGTTTATTGTAGGAATTGGTTTGCACCAAGATGGAATCTATCTACCTCGGTAGAAGAGGAGCAGCCCTATGATGATCATGAGAATCAAGTCCATAAGTCCATGGCCATGGTAAAGTATGAAATAATAGAAAGAGTTTCTATTAAGGTTTTCACATCAGACTTGAATCAAATGATTAAATCATATGATAGAAATAAGGGTTTGACGAGTTCACCTTAACCCTAATCTGATCGAAGCTCAAGATAGAAGAACTTAATCACATAAATAGCTGCACCGAGAGGTTCATTTTCAGTTCTGATGGATTGCCACCATATGCTGCTAGGTGTCACTAGTGGATTTTGGGAGCAATTAGAATGATTTAAATGATCGATCAATCTAGTTGTCTGAATCAGAAGAATTCTGATCCAGCGAAAGGAGTTTCGATGATGGAGATCATGACATATCCCATTACCATACAGAACTAAATCTAACTGGATCACACAAACAAGAATTTGGATCTGGATATCATCAATTGGACTAACCCAGTTTAATTGATTTGAATAAGATTCAATTAGTTTCAAGGAAATCGTGCTAGCACACGATTGGGCCTAACATTCTCCTTTTTCTATCATAAAAGTTATCTCGACTAAGCTAAATGAGTTTATGCTCACTCAGGTATCTTTACCTGATCTAACTGAAGCTTGTCCAAATTAGAAAAGGGTTAACTTAATTTATGAGATAAATTTAAGATAACACCTACTATTTTCTGTCATCTACTAATTCTTGTACTTTGACTTGGTCAAACATTGACCTTTGACTCTTGGACATCTGCCCATGTGTCATGCACTTATTGGAGAGTACATAGGACCTTGTCTCCTCTCTAAAAATTGGAAAGAAGGGGGCACACGCCTAGGATGGCATGCGCCCATGGATAAGGATGTTGGAGTCCCATACGGATGGGACTCCAGGTTGCTTCTTGGATTCAAACTAGGTGACCCTCACCTATAGACTTTGACCAATCTTAGGCATCATCTTAGGATGAATCTATGGGTCTCTCATCTAATTAGATCAGATGATGTCATCCCATCAATCAGATTTAGATCTGATTGCATGAAGCAACGTGATTGGTTGGGGTGATGCAGCACTGCATAGCATAGTAGAGTCTGTAAAAGGACCCTGTTTGTGCCCACTTTTGAGACTCCTCCTCTAAGCCACATCCCAAGGCTGCCCCTCTCCCTTCTCCATGCCACCATCTGGCCCTCTCCCTCCTCTCCACATCCAAGAAAGTTAGGCCTTCAGATTAGTGCGAGCTAGGCAAGAAAAGGCTGACAAAAAAGGAAGAAGGCAGCACTGCTGCAGAGATGACGGGTGATCTTCAGAAGAAGTTTTGAATATCCTCCAAATCAGATCCAGATTTAATTTTTGAAAAAAATAAAGAGAAGAAGAAGATCTCCAGATCCAGCCCGAGTGGATTGTTAGATATATGTGCCCTAGAAGCCAGAATTGGCTGACACTTGTAATACACTTCTAGGGGCAAAATTGTAATTTTGACTAAAATCAATAAATGGGTTATTTTCTATCATATATGTGTATTTTGTATCTGTGATACATCCTTTGAGTTAATGATAATGATAATTCATATTTTTAAGAGTTGAAAATTTAAGACATGAATAATCATTATTAACTCATAAATTGCTCCTGACCATAGGATCATCACGAGGATGGTGATTGATCCAGAAGGTTGGTGTACAATCCCTTCTCTTTAGTAGATGAGTCTTGAGTCTACGGTGTGGAGACATCAGAGCGAGAGTACAGGTACTCGTTAGAGAACGAGGGCACTGAGCGTGACCACCTCGAGTAGTCATTAGGGAGTCTACCTTCTCGTCAATGACTGACTCGATGCTGCAGTAGTGTGTCTAGGTTCTTTGACCTGAGATGCATCGACAGTTCACCTTGAGGGTGTTATAGTTTGACTACACCATTACTCGATCTCCTAGCCATATGGAACCCTGAGGTGTATGTTGGCTATGACATGTTCATTGTAGGAACTGGATTGCATCAAGATGGAATCTATCTACCTCGGTGGTAGAGGAGTAGCCCTATGATGATCATGAGAATCAAGTCCAAAAATCCATGGCCATGGTAGAGTGAAATAATAGAAAGAGTTTCTATTTAGATTTTCACATTGGACTCGAATCGAATGATTACATCATATGACAGAGACTAGGGTTTGACGAGTTCACCTAAACCCTAATCTGATCGGGGCTCAAGATAGAAGAACTGAATCACATAGGTAGCTGCACCAAGAGGTTTGCATTCAGCTCTGATGGGTTGCCACCATATACTGCTAGGTATCACTGGTGGATTTTGGGAGCAATTAGAATGATTTAGATGATCGATCATTCTAGCTGTTCGAATCAGAAGAGTTCTGATCCATCGAAAGGAGTTTCAATTGAGAAACCCCATACCCCAAGGCTGCCTCTCCCCTCCTTCTCCATGCCATAGTCTCTTCTCCCCTTGCTCTCCACGTCCAAAAGGAGTTTTGGACCTTGGTTGGTGCGATTCAGATCAAAGAAAGGCGATCAAAAACAAGAAGGCTGCGCTGCAGCAAAGGACGACTGCTCATCTTCAAAAGAGTTTTGAAGATCCTCCAGATCAGATCTAGATCTAATTTTTGGAGGCATGATAGAGAAGAAGAGGATCTCCATATCCAACCCAAGTGGATACCGGTAGAGGCCATGCGCTTGCATGGCTAAGATCCAGAACCTTCCGCTACAAACAGGATCATCAATAGGATAATAGGATTACCCAGATCAGGTAAATTAAATTTAATTTAATTTATCTTTTTAATTTTATTTTATTAAAATAATAAGAATCAGATCTGAAATATATCAAGATCTGATTGGAATCAAGAGAAAAAGTTTTGAAATATATCTCTTGATCTGATCAGATCTGAACGAACCTGGACCGAAAAATCAGGATTTTCCCTTCAACTGGTATCAGAGCCATGGTTCTAAATTGTTTAGATCTGATTTTAAATTTATTTTAATTAGAAAATAATTGATTTTAGATGTCACATGAGATGTGATCAGATCTAAAATCAGAAAAAATTAAAATTAAATAATTTAGATCTAAGATTAGAAGATATGCATGACTAGTTCTAGAAATAGAATAGTTCTATAGAATAGTCTTGCATATTTTTGAATTTAATCTTGATTAAATCATATTTTAGATCTATTTATTTACTATTTTTTGATATTATAATTATTATAATAACATCTGAAAAAATAGTAAATAAAAATTATTTAATTTTTGAACATCATATGAGATATGATTGATGCATGTCTAGACTAGTTGTAGAATAGTTCTACATAATTGTCTAGATTAGAATTTATTTTGATTAAGATCAATTTAAATCTAATTTTTTAGATTATTATGAGATAATTTAGATCTGAAAATATGCATGATTTGATACATGAGATGTATGCAAAATATGCCATGATTAGATCTAATTTGTATATGAGATATATGATATAGATCTAAAATTATTTTGTAGTATTACATGTTCCTGATTAAGGCGTTCCTCTTGGCCGTCCGGTCATAAGAACGAAGAAGGGTTTAAAGGCCCTCTCCTTCCCATTCGATGGGGTATTCTTATGATGTGTAGGGGTGCTGCGTGTTCGTCCTTAATCAAAAATCCAAAACTTACTTTCTGCAAAACCCTAGATCCTGAAACCCTAGGATTTATTGTGCATATTTTATTTATGAACCCTACTTAATTAAGAATTAAGATTATGAAATATTAATTAGGTCTAAAATTGAGAATTTTAGATCTAAGACATATTCATAATACTGGGTTCGGGCTTGGGTAGCTCAATTAGGTCTAAGCGGTTGATCAAACCGAATCAAGAGTTGGTTAGATGGGATCAACAATGCTTAAATTGACCAGCCTAATAGGATTAAGTCTGGGTCAAGATCGAGTCACGATCAAGCAAGACCTAATTAGGCTCAGAGGTTAGAGTCTGGATTGTAGGCTAACCCAATTGGTTCTGGCTCAACAATTTGGTGTCTAAGGTAAGTTTGGCACATACGACCGACTGGTTTTTAATTGGAAGCTACTCGACCAACCTGAATGCATTCTTGTACGAGTTAATGGCATATTCCCTTCCATCGACTCACTTACTTACCTGGCCATATCTATTGACACAGTTCTGATCTTGAGGTGGTCAATAATCCGAGCTAACCCATGCCACTAGGTTAGTCATAATTGTTATGACTATGACAAGTCTAGTTTAATGAGACCTGAATCAATTCTTCCTAAGAAAAGATTAAGTCTGAGGTCTTCCACCATTGTAGATGTGCGGGCCCTTCCCGAGGTTGATTGTTCTCGACTGGATACAGTGGCTCAGTTGCACCGGGAAGATGCAACCATGTCTATTAGGCATTGGATGCTATGGGCTGGAGGATGAGTTGGGCTCAATATTCTGGATACGGTGAGAGACTCAATTAGGAATCCAGTCTGTGCAAATGGTGGGTCTGACTTAACTAAGGAGTGGATCAATATTTTGGATACGGTGAGATTCATGAATTAGAGACCAAGTTTGGGTGCACCATGATTAGAGAATCATTGAACAAGAGTTGTTCACTCATTGGCTAACCCATCACCAATAACTGTTAGGTGAGGTGATGAGTCAGTTGGTGAGACCGCACCACCCACTAGAAATCATTAATCATGGAGATTTTCGCATCTCTACAGAGGGAGTGTAGGGATCCGAGAAAATAGTGGAAGCTAATTTATTTAAAAATAAAATCCCTAAATAAATTGGTCAAGTCATAATTACAGTATCTAACTAGAATCTTTGACTCTCTACAGGAAAAATGTCTGCGTCCAACCCATTAGCACGTATCCTGGACACACATAGACTGACCGGACCCAATTATAAAGATTGGCTTAGGAACTACAAAATTGTTTTGGGTTCCGAGAAGTTAACCCATGTTTTGGACCAGGACCCTCCCACCTTACCAGCCCGTCCATCCACTGTTGAATAGAGAGCATCTCTAGAAAAATGGATTGACGAAGATAATAAGGCCAGATATTACATGTTGGGCTCGATGTCTGATGAGCTCCAGCACCAACATGAAGATATCGGGACTGCTCGCCAAATGTTGGCTCACCTGCAGGAGATGTTTGGTGAACAGAGTCGCGCAGCCAAATATCAAGTCACGAAATGACTTTTTAAGGCTAAGATGCATGATGGACAGTCAGTCCAAGATCACTGTCTGATGATGATCAAGGACATGGAAGAGCTTGAGAAGCTCGGTGTGAAGTTAGACTTGGATCTGCAGAATGATGTTATTCTGCAATCCTTGACTGATGCATATGGGCAATTCATCATGAATTACCACATGCATAAACTTCAAAATTCCTTGGTCGAATTAATGAACATGCTGGTCACCGCTGAGCTTTCTATGAAAGGTTCTAAAGGCTCAGTTCTTGCTATGGAACGGACTTCTTCCAAAAGAAAGTCTTATGGAAAGAAAAAGAAGTCTGTGAAAAAGCAGAAGATGGAAGGATCAAAGAAGAAGAAGGCAGAATCGAAGAAAAAGGCCAATGGCAAAGAAAAGTGTTTCCATTGCAACAGCGACGGCCATTGGAAGCGGAACTGCCCTACTTACCTGGCCACCCTGAAGAACAAGAAGGAAGGTCCTTCTGGAGGTATGCTCGTTATTGAGTCTAACCTTACGATTTCTTCTGCATCCAGTTGGGTGCTTGACTCTGGTTCTAGTGCTCATCTGTGCACTTCCATGCAGGATCTTGAGGATAGCAGGAGGCTGAGGGATGGAGACATGATCCTACGCGTCGGTAATGGAGCAAGAGTTGCTGCAGTAGCCGTGGGAACATACCCTCTTCGATTACCATCTGGTTTAGACTTAGTTTTGCAAAGACTGTTATTATGTGCCTGCAGCTAGCAGGAATTTGATTTCTGTTTCATGCTTAGCACTAGAAGGCTATGTGATTACCTTCTTTAAGGACCATTGTAACATTCTTTATGAAAGAAATAAAATTGCAAATGGTTTCCTTATTAACGATCTTTATCAGCTACATATTGATGTACCTATTCTAACTATCGAGCAAAACGTGAATGCCAAATGACCTAGGGATAGTCCAAACGATAGATATCTATGGCACCTGAGATTAGGTCATATAGCAGAAGATAGGATCAACAAATTGGAGAAAAATGGGCTATTGAGTCCATTGACTTTCGAGTCATATCCAACTTATGAATCTTGTCTTCAAGGCAAAATGACTAAACTCCCTTTTGTTGGACATGGGGAAAGGGCCACAGATCTCCTTGCCCTAGTACATACTGATGTGTGCGGCCCATTTGATGTGCCGGCTAGAGGCAATTTTGTCTACTTCATTACTTTTACCGATGATCTGTCTAGGTATGGGTATGTGTATCTTATGAGACATAAGTCTGAAGCTTTTGAAAAGTTCAAAGAATTCAGACATGAAGTAGAAAAATAAACTGGAAAACCCATTAAGGTTCTTCGATCAGATCGAGGAGGTGAATACCTTAGCCAGGGAATTCCTAGACTATCTCAAGAAAAATGGCATAGTCTCTCAATGGACTCCACCAGGAACACCTCAACTCAACGGGGTTTCAGAACGGAGAAATCGGACTCTATTGGATATGGTTCGATCCATGATGAGCTTCACAGACCTCCCTGATTTTCTTTGGGGACACTCATTGTTAACTTCAATTTATCTACTGAATAGGGTTCCTCTAAAACCGTTCCTACCACACCGTATGAGATATGGCATGGTAAGAAACAAAGTCTGAGTCATCTCAGAATTTGGGGTTGTCCGGCTCATGTCAAAAGACAACAAGCGGACAAGTTAGAGTTTAGGTCCTTCAGAGCTCGATTCATAGGATATCCTAAAGAGTCATTAGGATACTATTTCTACATTCCAGAAGACCACAATGTGATTGTGAGTCGACATGCCATCTTTCTTGAAAAATAGTTTATTCAAGATAGCGGCATTGGAAAGTAGATCAAGCTTGATGAGAAAGTCTCACAAGTACAACGAGCTAAGGACCAAGTGGAACCAAATCAGGTTGAGCCAATAAGAACACTACCTCCTCCACCTCGTAGATCGGAAAAGAGTTTTCCATCCTCCTGAAAGATACTTAGGTATTATTTCAGAGGAAGTAGAGGAAATGTTCCTCGTAGGTAATGGTGCTCATGGTGATGATCCCAAAATCTACAACGAGGCGATATCAGATATCGACTCCGAGAAATGGCTAGAGGCAATGCAGTCAGAAATTGACTCGATGCACTCAAACCAAGTCTGGACCTTGGTAGATCCACCAGAAGGTATAGTACCTATTGGATGTAAATGGATCTTCAAGAGAAAGATTGGTGCAGATCAAGGAAAGATTGGTGCAGATGGAAATGTTGGAGACGAAGTGCATAGACTAGTCAATGAAACTTTTTCCCCAGTAGGCTATGCTAAAATCCATCCGCACATTGCTTGCTTGCTGTTGCAGCCTATTTCGATTATGAAATATGGCAAATGGACGTGAAAACGGCATTCTTGAATGGATATCTTGAGGAAGATATCTATATGGAACAGCCGCTAGGTTTCACATCCAGTGATACTGATCACAAGGTTTGCAAGCTGCAAAGGTCCATATATGGACTTAAGCAAGCATCTCGGAGCTGGAACACTCGTTTCAATGATGTGATCAAAACGTTTGATTTCATCAAAAATGAAGAGAAACCATGTGTTTTCAAAAGGGTCAGTGGGAGCGCTGTTGTCTTTCTCGTATTGTACGTGGATGACATCCTCCTTATTGGAAATGATATTCCCATGTTGACTGACATTAGTCAAAATATGGTTGTCCAAGAAATTCTCCATGAAAGACCTAGGTGAAGCATCCTTTATTCTAGGAATTAAGGTCTATAGAGATAGACCGAATAGGATGCTAGGACTTTCACAGAAGATGTACATAGAGAAAGTACTAAAGAGGTTTAGTATGGAAAACTCTAAGAGGGGATTAATACCCTTCAGACATGGTATTCATCTTTCCAAGAAGATGTGCCCTAGCACACCTGAGGAAATAGAACGCATGAGCAAGATCCCTTATGCTTCTGCAATAGGGAGCCTCATGTATGCCATGCTATGTACACGACCTGATATAGCCCATGCTGTGAGTGTCACAAGCAGATATCAGTCAAATCCAGGTGAAGAACACTGGACTTCTGTGAAATGTATCCTTAAGTACTTGAGAAGAACTAAGGATATGATGTTGGTCTTTGGTAACGGAGAACTCCTCGGTCCAGGGATACACAGACTCGGATTCATGTCTGATATAGATGATCGAAAGTCTGACATCTGGCAGACTTGTTTTGCTGGAAGAAGTCTCAAAGCAAACGGCGATACCACCTCATCCATCGATTACCTCGAAAAGGGTTATGTCGAGGTCAAGAGAGTCAACTCCGCAGATAATGTGGCAGACCCACTTACAAAGCCGTTGGGCCAGCAGAAAATCGAAGCCCACCTTGAGAAGATGGGACTTAGACTTGTAGCCAATTGGCTTTAGGACAAGTGGGAGATTGTTAGATATATGTGCCCTAGAAGCCAGAATTGGCTGACACTTGTAATACACTTCTAGGGGCAAAATTATAATTTTGACTATAATCAATAAAATGGGTTATTTTCTATCACATATGTGTATTTAGTGTCTGTGATACATCCTTTGAGTTAATGGTAATGATAATTCATATTTTCAAGAGTTGAAAATTTAAGACATGAATAATCATTATTAACTCATAAAATGCTCCCGACCATAGGATCATCACGAGGATGGTGATTGATCCGGAAGGTTGGTGTACAATCGCTTCTCTTTAGTAGATGAGTCTTGAGTCTACGGTGTGGAGACACCAGAGCGAGAGTACAGGTACTCGTTAGAGAACGAGGGCACTGAGCGTGACCACCTCGAGTAGTCATTAGGAAGTCTACCTTCTCGTCAATGACTGACTCGATGCTGCAGTAGTGTGTCTGGTTCTTTGACCTGAGATGCATCGACAGTTCACCTTGAGGGTGTTATAGTTTGACTACACCATTACTCGGTCTCCTAGCCATATGGAACCCTGAGGTGTATGTTGGCTATAGCATGTTCATTGTAGGAACTGGATTGCATCAAGATGGAATCTATCTACCTCGGTGGTAGAGGAGCAGCCCTATGATGATCATGAGAATCAAGTCCAGAAATCCATGGCCATGGTAGAGTGAAATAATAGAAAGAGTTTCTATTTAGATTTTCACATTGGACTCGAATCGAATGATTACATCATATGACAGAGACTAGGGTTTGACGAGTTCACCTTAACCCTAATCTGATCGGGGCTCAAGATAGAAGAACTTAATCACACAGGTAGCTGCACCAAGAGGTTCGCATTCAGCTCTGATGGGTTGCCACCATATACTGCTAGGTGTCACTGGTGGATTTTGGGAGCAATTAGAATGATTTAGATGATCGATCATTCTAGCTGTTCGAATCAGAAGAGTTCTGATCCATCGAAAGGAGTTTCGATGATGTCGATGATAGAGATCATGACATATCCCATTACCATACAGAACTGAACCTAACTGGGTCACACAAACAAGGGTTTGAATCTGGTGATCATCAATTGAACTGATCTAGTTCAATTGATCTGAATGAGATTCAATTAGGTTCAAGGAAATCGTGCTAGCACTCGATTGAACCTAACGTTCTTCTTTTGCTATCATAAATAAGTTGTCCTGTCTGAGCCAAAGGAGTTTGTGCTCAATCAGAGGCCTTCATATGGTCTGACTGGAGGTTGTCCAAGTTAGAAAAGGTTGTCTTATTTTGTAAGACATACCTGCCATTTTTGGTCACCTGCCATTTCTTGTTCTTTTGACTTTGGTCAAAAGTCTACCTTTGACTGGTCAAATGTTGACCATTGACACTTTGACTTTTGACCACATGTCATGCACCTATTGGAGAGCTGGTGGGGGCCTGTCCCCCTACCAGAACCTGACAAGGAGAAGGGCGCACGCCACCCTAGGTGTGTGCCCAAGTTGGAGGCGCCTAGGAGTCCTTGTTGGACAAGGACTCCATCTCCTTTTTGGATTCCAATTAGAGTTCTTCTAAGAACCAACTTTGACTGGTCTTAGGCACCCTCTAAGGAGGAATCCAGGGGTCTCTATTCCCACCAATCAGATTTAGATCTGATTTCACAAAGGGTTGTGATTGGTTGGGAAGAAGAGGAGTTGGATCACAGCTAGTCTATAAATAAGACCCTGCGCCCAACTCAGATTAAAAAAAAAGCAAGCAATTCAATTAAGAAATCCCACGCCCCAAGGCTACCTCTCCCCTCCTTCTCCATGCCATAGTCTCTTCTCCCCTTGCTCTCCACGTCCAAAAGGAGTTTTGGACCTTGGTTGGTGCGATTCAGATCAAAGAAAGGCGATCAAAAATAAGAAGGCTGCGCTGCTGCAAAGGACGAACTGCTTGATCTTCAAAGAGTTTTTGAAGATCCTCCAGATCAGATCAGATCTGATTTTTGGAGGCGTGATAGAGAAGAAGAGGATCTCCAGATCCAACCCGAGTGGATACCGGTAGAGGCCAGGCGCTTGCGTGGCTAAGATCCAGAACCTTCCGCTGCAAATAGGATCATCAACAGGGTAATAGGATTACCCAGATCAGATAAATTAAATTTGATTTAATTTATCTTTTTAATTTTATTTTATTAAAATAATAAGAATCAGATCTGAAACATATCAAGATCTGATTGGAATCAAGAAAAAAAATTTTGAAATATATCTCTTGATCTGATCAGATCTGAACGAACCTAGACCGAAAAATCAGGATTTTCCTTCATGGATATCGGTAGAGGCCAGGCGCTTGCATGGCTAAATCCAGAACCTCAGGAATTCAGTACGATCATCATCGAGTAATTAGATTACCCAGAATCAAAGTAAATTAATTCAAAATTAATTTAATTTAATTTTTTTATTTATCAAATCATCAAATTAGATCTGAAAAGTGTCAGATCTGATTAGGATCTAAGAGGTGATTTTTGAAATATACCTCTCGATTTAATCAGATCTGAACGAACCTGATCCCGGGAAATCAGGATTTTCCTTCACTTTATAATTGGCACATTTATATTAATTCTAAAATTTTACCTCTTTGATAAACAAAAATCACATCCCTCTTTGATCAAATTCAATATGATTACTAGATCAAAAGCTATGTATTACATTTAAGATTAAGATAGTAAATTCTGTCCCACTCTCACTAATCTAAGTTTTTATAATTTTTAACCTAAGCTCCAATATAATAAAATCTCTCACACCCTAACCCAATAACTCAAGCTGGGCATGTTGTTCCTATGGCTGCTTAGAGCTATAGTCGTAGATCTGATCTCTTGCATGAACCTAGGTGTTAATTCAGTAAACTGAAGAAGATCTAAGAAAGATGAGAGAAGCTAGGATTTTTGGCATTGGAACCAGAGAGAAGAGAGAGTTAGGGAGAAAAGCTTAATTGTATTCTAACTTTATTGTAAAAGTTACAATATCCTAGTTTATATATCCTAGAGTTCCCACATGAACCCTAATAAATCCCAGCTCAAAAACATTCCTAGGCTAACCCAACCCAATAATGAATTAGCCCCTTTAAGATCTCTTGAACAAGACCTTAAGACCCCTAGGATCAACCCAGACCCTAGCCTAAAACAAACCCTCGCATAACTCTGCCTATGCACTAAGCCAGCTCAGTCTCAGCACTGAGCTGGCTAAGTTCCACTGGGTTGGCTCAGTCTAAAACTGAGCCGGTCCGATTCTGTGCCGTGCCAGCAGTCTCGAACGCGTAACTCTCTATTTTGCCTGTGCTTTGAGACTTAGCCGATCCAGTTTTGGACTAAGCCAGCTAACATGCAGAAAATTCTTTTTCTACAGCCTTCAAGCTCTGACTTTGGTTCCTTGCTTCATCTTATATTCCAAGTCTTCGAAGCACCAACCAAGCCCCTTGAAGCCCTCAATACCTGAACCTCAAGCCCATGAAGAGCTATGTGCTACCTCTACCTTATGATAACTTCCATCCTAGCCCTAGGACCACACCTATCCTAGCCTCCCCAGAGCCCTCATCCTGGCTCCGCCCGTGGCCATCCAAGGCTTGGGAGCACCACACCATCTACAATCTCCACCTTGGTGCGCCCAAGCCTTGGCACACCTGGCAACATCCTCCTGCATGATCCTGCTGTCTTTGTATGTCCTGATAGCCCCTCGTGCTCACCTAGCCACTGCCATTCTTCTTCAGTTGTTGAGCTCCCTTTGAGGCCTTCGAGATGACCGCCTCCACCACTGAAGTTCTTGGCTTATTTCTCTGCATCACCTTTGGAATTGTAGGTATTCTTCTGCTTGGCAGCTATATCACTTGTCCTGAATTTTCCTAGAGATCATGCAACATTCCTTTACCAATACTCACTGCATATTCTGATGCTCCACCTGACACTGTTCCCTCAGAGCCACGCCTATCTTCCTGTACAATCCTCTCCATCTAGATCTGTACGCCCCGACATTGGTGCTGGGATATAGGTCCTTTCTTTATACCCCTTTACTCTGAATCCGTGTTATAGCTTTCTCCATCCGTGAAGCCACCTCTGCCTGGTACTCCATCTGGAACTGAAGTTCTCCTACTGCTGCAAAAGCCGACTCTATCTCCGAGTCCCCCGAGGCCAACCACACAAAGCTACACTACTGGACCTACCGTTGTACCTCGAACACCATCGCTGCCCCTTCGGATCCTCTACACTCCATAGACCAGTCCAAAATCCTCTCAGATACACCACATCCTATGGGCTCCTCCAAGACCACCAAGAGCTCATCCAAATCTTCCAGCGACTGTACTAATGGAATCTAAGCTTTCTCCTTCCTTGCACTTCTTTCAAAGCAGACATTCCCGCTTAAAGTACCCTGCTTCTCTGCACCTGAAGCATCTCTTGGATTCCTTACTGTCCCTCTTTTTGCCCTTCTTCTTCCCTTTTCTGTGCTTCTCTAAAACCACAAGACTCTCTTGGAAGACCTCCCTCTTCGTCATCCATTTTCGCTGCTCGTTGAACCTGAGCATTGATACGATCTCCTTATACACCAGTGTCTCCTTACCATACAGCAAAATTATCACCAACGGATTGAAGCTTCTAGGTAGCGAACACAGTAACAATAGACTTTTGTCCTCCTTTTCTAAATCCATCCTTATATTGAGCAAGTCCATGGTCATCCGATCGAACTACTGAATATGTCCTGCAACATCCTCGCCCTCTTGCATCCGAAGGCTGTATAGTTGCTTCTTCAGCATCAACTTATTGCACATGTTCTTTTTCATGTACAACAGCTGTAACCTCGACCATAATTTCTTGGGTATTCTCTCTTCCAACACACCATACAAAACCTCATCTGCTAAACAAGCCCTAATCATGGCATATGCCCTTTTCTCCAAGGACACCTGATAAATGGTAAAAATAAACTAATAAAAATATTAAATTATAAAATAAATTAATCTATTTTTTTAGAAATTAATATTTTTATTAATTTTATATGGGAAAGAAGGCCACCAATGTGAAGATCTTATTTTCTTGATTTAGATGAAATAAATTTCAAACAAAACGGACTTCAAACGAGCCCGAAATTGAATTTAAAAAAAAAAGAAAAGAAAATTGGTTCGGTTCAAACTGGTTCAGAAAATTGGCTCAACAGACCATCCGACTTGACCGTAGACCAACCCGTCGATGCAACATTGACATCAGGTTGATGTCAGCATTTTTTGCGGTGCACGGTGGACCATCTAGAGGGTAATTTGGGAATTTCATATGAAGAAGCGTGCTTTGATTGACTGAAGAACGCAGTGGTCCATGCAACACCGGGCTCGCGCATGGTCTATAAAGGGCAATTTAAGAATTTTGTCTGATCCAATGGGCGCCTTTCGCTGAAACTTGATCGGATGGCCGAAAAAAAAGCGCTGATGAACGGCATCCACAGCTTCCAGTCGAGATCCAATGGCTAAAATTCATCCCGATGTTAAACTAAAGATCAGAAGGCCTCTTTCTACGCGATCGAACAGCCCAAATTCAATCCAATGATTGATCCAATGGCTAGCATGAAATCCGACTTGATCTGGGTTATTTTAAGATATTTTTAAGAGATTTTTGGATCATTTAATCAACATCCAATGATCAGAATTACCCAGATTCTTGTTTGAGTTGTTTTGGGAGTCTTAAACCTAATTTCTAAAGGAATTTGGGGAAGAATCAATTTTTTTTAGCCTATAAATACCTGCTGTTGTCGTAGAAAGAGGAGGAAAGTCAGGGAAGTCAGAGAAAAAGAGAAAAAGAGAAAAAGGGAGAGAGTCAGAGAAATAAAGAAAAACAAAAAGAAAAAGAAAAAAAGAGGAGAGAGGTAGAAAGAGAAGAGTGATTTATGAGAGGAAAAAAAAAGGTTTTTGATTTCTTTCGACAATCAAGACATCGATCAAGGAGCATCTTCTTCTTCACCAAGTTCTCCACGCCAAGAGTAATGGATAATCAATTTCAGCAATCAAACAGTCTAATTTCTCAATACTTTTTAGTTTATTCGCTGTTTTTGAATTTATTATCATGAACTAAATTTTTTTTACTAAGGCTAAGGTGTACCCACTCTTTTGATGAATATTTAGTGTAATTATTTTTAAATTTTATTCATGAGGAGTATATAAATCTGATCTTAATGCTTTTAGATTACTGGCCATCTTCTAATTGATCTGATGAACATAGATGTTACGGATCAAGTACATCTATGTTATTGCTTCTTGATTATATACCTTGTATTGTGAATCAAATTAGAATTCATATGCATAAGGAAATTTTAGGGCGCTTTGGACGCAGCGTATTTTAATTAGAGGGTTTCACAAAATTTAATACATTAATATTTATTTAAATTACACCTGGACCAAAGGATAATTAATAAATATTGATAGTTTTGCTATGCTTGGATCAAAGGGTAGTGAATAAATTAGGAGACTCCACCATCACATGAAATAAAATTAATCTAAAAACCTGAATATTGTATTGACTGAGTTGGTGAACCGATTGCCTTAGTAATCCATTGCTTGAAATAAAATTAATCTAAAAACTTGAATATTATATTGACTGAGTTGGTGAACTGATTGCCTTAGTAATCCATTGCTCTTGAGTTTAAAACCCTAACAATTTACACTCTCGCTATTTTCTTAAAAATTTTTAATTATTTTTTTATTTTATTCTTTAATTTTTTATTTTCATAAATCGATCTTCTAAATAAAGCATAGGAAAGAGCTTTTCAGTACTTATTTTCCAATCCTCTAGGGACGATACTCTACTCATTCACTTTATTACTTGATCGACTGGTGCACTTGCCATAGCTATAAATTAGCACGCATCAAGTTTTTGGCGTCGTTGCCAGAGATTGTGTCTAAAATAATATTAAAATTTTAATCCTAACTTTACGTTAGAAATTTATTTTTAATTTTTATTTTTAAAAAAAAAATTATTCAATGCATGACACGTACTGGACTTAGTAACTTACTACCTTTAGATCCAGAAATTGAAAGGACCATTAGAAGACTACAACAAGAAAGAAATATGGCAGCTGAAGATCCTAACGACATCAATCTAGGATTGGATATGGCGATCGAAGGACAGCATGAAGCTATTCGATCAGTACATCATCCATTAAATGATTACATCACACCATCTGTGGCTGATGCAGCTTCGAGCATTAGGAGACCGTCAGTGCGAGCAAACAACTTTGAAATAAAACCAGCGATAATCCAGATGATTCAATCAACTATCCAATTCAGTGGATACGTGCATGATGATCCGAATGCCCATATTTCTAATTTTCTTGAACTTTGTGATACTTTTAAAATTAATGGGGTGTTGGATGATGCTATTAGATTAAGGTTAATTTCTTTCTCTTTACGGGACAAAGCTAAGAGTTGGCTTCATTCTCTTCCTGCAGGTTCTATCACAACTTGAGACGTCCTAGCCTAAAAAATCTTAGCCAAGTACTTTTCACCTTCCAAGACTACCAAGATGCGCAATGATATTACTTCCTTTATGCAGATGGACATGGAGATACTATATGAGGCTTGGGAACGTTTCAAGAAATTGCTGAGGAGATGTCCACATCATCAACTACCTGTATGTCTTCAAGTACAAACTTTCTATAGTGGTTTATCTCCTACTAATCGTTCTATGATTGATGCAGTAGCAGGAGGAACCATTAATCAAAAAATAGAGGAAGAAGCTTTCAATCTGATCGATGAGATGGCATCAAATAGCTATCAATAGCAGATAGAACGTATGATGCCAAAAAGACTAGCAGCTATGCAGGGAGTAGATTGCGTGCCAACCTTACTAGCTAAAATTGCAGCCCTTAGAGCCGAAGTCAACAACTTAAAGGGAACAGCTATGCATGTTCAGAGCATTACTTGTGACCTATGTGAAGGAGGACACGATACGAGCAATTGTCAGATAGGTAATCCTTTTGCTAAAATAACTGATACAGCTAATTATATTGCTAATTTTTTCAGGCCGCAATAAAATAATCCCTACTCCAATACATACAATCAAGGGTGGAGGCAGCACCCAAATTTCTCATGGAGCAATCAAAATGCAGCACAACAGCCACCCTTGAGATTCCAAGTACCTGAAAAGAAGTCCAACATGGAAGAGCTGATGGTCAAATTTATGCAAAACTAAGAAGCAACTATAAAAAATTTGGAAGCCAAACTTAGACAGGATCAAACAGCAGCAATTCGAAACTTGGAGATGCAAATAGGTCAAATGGCTAAAATAATCTCTGAGAAACCTTAGGATCCTTGCCCAGCAACACGGAGACCAATCCAAGGGAGCAAGTCAATGCTATCACCCTAAGAAGTGGTACAAAGTTGGAGGAGCCACATCAGAAGAAGAGACTGAAGAGCCAACTACAAATAAGGAACCATCAAC
>QRFJ01007061.1:0-39660 GCA_006176705.1 Cocos nucifera
AGCTAAAAAAGAAGGCTGCTGATAAAAGAAAATATCTTCGTTGCAATACTGACGATCACAAAAAGCGGAACTGCCCTTCATACCTGGCCACCCTGAAGAATAAGAAGGAGGCAGGTCCTTCTGGAGGTATGCTTATTATTGAATCTAATCTTACAGTTTCTTCTGCATCCAGTTGGGTGCTTGACTCTGGTTCTAATGCTCATTTATGCACTTCCATGTAGGATCTTGAGGATAGCAGGAGGCTGAGGGATGGTGAGATGATCCTATGTGTTGGAAATGGAGTAAGGGTTGCTGCTATGGTCGTAGGAACCTACCCTCTTTGACTACTATCTGGCTTAGATTTAGTACTAAAAGATTGTTATTACGTGCCTGCAGCAAGTAGGAATTTGATTTCTGTTTCATGCTTAGCACTAGAAGGCTATATAATTAGTTTTCTTAAGGACCATTGTAATATTCTTTATGAAAGAAATAAAATTGCTAGTGGTTTTCTTATTAACGGTCTTTACCAGTTACATATTGGTGTATCTATTTTTAATATCGAGCAAAATGTGAATGCCATAAAATCAAAATGACCCAGAGATAGCCTAAACGATAGGTATCTATGGCACCTTAGACTAGGTCATATAGTAGAAGATAGGATTAATAAATTGGAGAAAATCGGGCTATTGAGTTCATTGACTTCTGAGTCATATCCAATTTGTGAATTATATCTTCATGGCAAAATGACTAACCTCCTTTTGTGGGACATGGGGAAAGGGCCATAGATTTACTTGCCCTAGTACATACTAATGTGTGCGGCCCATTTGATGTGCCGGCTAGAGATAATTTTGTCTACTTCATAACCTTCACCAATGATTTATCTCGGTATGGGTATGTGTATCTTATGAGACACAAATCAGAAGCCTTTGAAAAGTTTGAAGAATTCAGAAATGAAGTAGAAAAGCAAACTGAAAAATTCATTAAGATTCTTCGATCAGATCGAGGAGGTGAATACCGTAGGTGGGAATTCCTGGACTATCTCAAATAGAATGGCATAGTCTCTCAGTGGACTCCACCTGAAATACTTTAATTCAATGGAATTTCAGAATGGAGAAATCAGACCCTATTAGATATGGTCCAATTCACGATGAGCTTCACAGATCTTTTTGATTTTCTTTAGGGATACAGTTTGTTAACAGCTATATATTTACTGAATAGAGTTCCTTCTAAAACCGTTCCTACCACACCGTATGAGATATAGCATGGTAAGAAATTAAGTCTGAGTCATCTCAGAATTTGGTGTTGTTCAGCTCATGTCAAAAGACAACAAGCGGACAAGTTAGATTATAGGTCCTTTAGAGTTTGATTCATAGAATATCCTAAAGAGTCATTAGGATATTATTTCTACATTCCAAAAGATCACAATATGATTGTGAGTCGACATGCCATCTTTCTTGAAAAATAGTTTATTCAAGATGGCGGCATTGAAAAGCAAATCAAGCTAAAGGAGAAAGTCTCCCAAGAGCAAAGAGCTAAGGACCATTTGGAATCAAATAAGGTTGAGCCAATACAATCACTACCTCTACCACCTTGAAGATCGAAAAGCATTTCCCATCCCCCTCAGAGGTACTTAGATACTATTTCAGAGGAAGTGGAGAAAATATTCCTCGTAGATAATGGAGCTCATGGTGATGATCCCAAAATCTATAACAAGATGATATCAGATATCGACTTCGAAAAATGGTTAGAGGCAATGAAGTCAGAAATTGACTTGATGCACTCAAACCAAGTCTGGACCTTGGTAGATCCACCAGAAGGTATAGTACCTATTGGGTGTAAATGGATCTACAAGAGAAAGATTGGTGCAGATGGGAATGTAAAGACATTCAAAGCCAGATTAGTGACAAAATGTTATAGTCAGTGCGAAGGCATTGACTATCAGGATACCTTTTTGCTAGTAGTCATGCTTAAATCTATTCGCACATTGCTTACTGTTGCAGTCTATTTTGATTATGAAAATGACATTCTTAGATGGATATCTTAAGAAAGATATCTATATGAAACAGTCGCTAGATTTCATATCTAGTGATACTTATCACAAAGTATGCAAGCTGCAAAGGTCCATTTATGGACTTAAGCAAGCATCTTGGAGTTGGAATACTCATTTTAATGATGTGATCAAATTATTTGATTTCATCAAGAACAAGGAGGAATCGTGTATTTTTAAAAAGATCAGTGGGGGTGCTATTGTCTTGCTCGTGTTGCACGTGGATGATATCCTCCTTATTGAGAATGATATTCCTATGTTGACCACGGTTAAAATATGGTTATCTAAAGAATTCTTCATGAAAGATCTAGGAGAAGCATACTTCATTCTTAGAATCAAAGTCTATAGAGATAGACCCAATAGGATGCTAGGTCTTTCATAGAAGAAGTACATAAAGGAGGTGCTAAAGTGGTTTAGCATGAAAACCTCCAAGAGGAGTTTGGTACCCTTCAGATATGGCATTTAGCTCTCCAAGAAGATGTGCCCTAGCACACCTGAGGAGATAGAACACATGAACAAGATCTCTTATGCTTCTGTAATAGGAAGCCTCATGTATGCCATGTTATGTACGCGACCTGATATAGCCCATGCTGTGAGTGTCTTGAGCAGATATTAGTCAAATCTAGGTGAAGAACACTGAACTTCTGTGAAATGTATCCTTAAGTACTTAAGAAGAACCAAGGATATGTTTTTAGTTTTTGGTAATGGAGAACTCCAAGTCCAGGGGTACACAAACTCAGATTTTATGTTCGATATATATGATCGAAAGTCGATATCTAGGAATCTATTTGTGTGTAATGGTGGTGCTGTCAGTTGAAAGAGTTCCAAACAGACAGTAATAACAAATTCCACCATGGAAGTAGAATATATCGCTGCATCAGAAGCTGTGAAGGAGGCATTTTGGTACAAAAAGTTCGCCATAGAGATCGAAGTAATGCCATCAGATGCCATTCCTCTATACTACAACAATAATGATGCCATAGCACTTGCTAAGGAGCTGAGGTCTGATCAGAAATCCAAACACATCGAGCGGCAATACCACCTCATCTGTGATTACCTTGAGAAGGGATACGTCGAGGTCAAGAGAGTCAACTCCATAGATAATGCGATAGATCCACTTACAAAGCCATTGGGCAAGCAGAAGATCGAAGCCCACCTTGGAAAGATGGAACTTAGATTTGTAGCCAATTGACTTTAGGTCAACTGGGAGTTTGTTAGATATGTATGCCCTAGAAGTCAGAATTGGCTGACACTTGTTATACACTTCTAAAAGACAAAATTATAATTTTGACTATAAATAATAAAATGGATTATTTTCTATCATAATGTGTATTTAGTATCTGCGATACATCCCTTGAGTTAATGATAATGATAATTCTTATTTTCAAGAGTTGAAAATTTAAGACATGAATTTTCATTATTAACTCATAAAATGCTCCTGACCGTAGGATCATCATGAGGATGGTGATTAATTTAAAAAGATTGGTGTACAATTGCTTTCTTATAGTAGATGAGTCTTGAGTCTACGATGTAGAGACATTGGAATGAGAGTACAGATACTCGTTAGAAAATGAGGACACTGAGCATGAGCACCTCGAGCAGTCACTAGGAAATCTACCTTCTCGTCGAAGACTGGCTCGAAGCTGCAGTTGTGTGTCTAGTTCTTTGACCTGAGGTGCATCGATAGTTCATCTTGAGGGTGTTATATTTTGACTACACCATGACTCGATCTCCTAGCCATTCAGAATCCTGAGGTGTATGTTGGCTATAGCATGTTCATTGTAGAAATTGGATTGCACCAAGAGAGAATCTATCTACCTCGGTAGATGAGGAGTAGCCCTATAATGATCATGAGAATCAAGTCGATAAGCCATGGCCATGGCAGAGTGAAATAATAGAAAGAGTTTCTATTATGGTTTTCACATTGGACTTGAATCAAATGATTAATCATATGATGGATACTAGGGTTTGACGAGTTTACCTTAATCCTAATCCAATTGGGGCTCAAGATAGAAGAACTTAACCACACAGGTAACTACACTGAGAGGTTTATTTTTAGTTCTGATGGGTTGCCACCATATGCTGTTAGGTATCACTAATGGATTTTGAGAGCAATTAGAATGATTTAGATGATCAATCATACTAGTTGTCTGAATCAGAAAACTTCTAATCCATCGGAAGGTGTTTCGATGATGTCGATGATGAAGATCATGACATATCTCATTACCATACTTAACTGAATCTAACTGGATCATACAAATAAGGGTTTGGATCTAGATATCATCAATTGTACTAACCCAGGTCAATTGATTTGAATTAGATTCAATTAGGTTCAAGAAAATCGTGCTAGCACACGATTAAGCCTAATATTCTTCTTTAATTATCTTTAAAAGTTATCTCGACTGAGCCAAATATGTTTGGGCTCACTTAGGTACCTTTACTTTGTTTGACTGGAGTTTGTCTAGATCAGAAAAGGGTTGTGTTAATTTATGAGATGAATTTGAGGCAATATCTGCTATTTTCCGTCACCTACTAAATCCTGTTTCGGACATTGGTCAAACATTGACCTTTAACACTTAGACATCTACCCATGTATCAAGCCATCATAGGAGAGAACATTTAGACCAGTCCACTTGCTAAAAGGCAGTAGGATAAGGAGCACACGGCTAGGGAGGCATGCGCCCATGGATAGTGACGCTTGGAGTCCCAAACAGATGGGACTCCAGGTTGCTTTAGGGTTTCTACCTAGGTGGCGCCAAAGACTTGTCTTTGATCAATCTTGGTGCCATCTAAGGATGATTCAGAGGAGCTCTCATCTGATTAGATCAGATGATATCATCCCATCAATTAGATTTAGATCTGATTGCACAAAAGGCTATGATTGGTTGAGATGATGTGGCACTACATGGCGCAGCAGGGTCTATATAAACCCTGTCTGTGCCTAGTATTTAGATCTCTAGCCCATTGCCCATGCCACAAGGCTGCTCCTCTCCCTCCTCCATGCCATCTTTAGGTTCTCTTTCTTTTATCCATGCCCAAGAATCTTTGGGCTTCAGTTTGGTGCGATCCAAGCAAGAGAAAGGCGATGAGAAAGGAAGAAGGCAACACTACTGCAAGAGACGACATCCGATCTTCAAAAGAAGTTTTGAAGATCTTTCAAATCAGATCTAGATCTAATATTTGGAGAAGTGATAAAGAAGGAGAAGATCTTCAGATCCTATCCAAGTGGATATCGGTAGAGGCCAGGCACTTGCATGGCTAGATCCAGAACCTCAGGGAGACATCAGGATCATCACAGGGTAATCTGATTACCCACTACAAGATAAAATTAACTTAGATTTAATTTATTCTTTATTTTTATTTTATTTTCTTTTGTTAGATCAATAATATCAAATTTGAAAAATCTCAGATCTGATCTGAATCCAAGCAAAAAATTTTTGTAATATCTTTCTTGATCCAATCAGATCTGAACAAACCTATCCTAGGAAATAGGGTTTTCCCTTTAGCAGATGAAGTATAGGAATTTATTTCATTGAACATAATCCAATTGTAGAGCTTTCTACTGCCAAGAATTGCTCATGAAAGATATGGATATAAGTGTCCCTTAGACCTTCGACCATCATCATGACTTGCAAGTAAATCACTGCACTTTGGTACTAGACTACCTAAATTTCTAATTCAGTGATAGAAGGCTACTGGATGAAGTCAAGTACTTATTTAGTTGGTACATGAGTCAAGATGGGATTGGCCCCTCCAAGTGTTGGAGCATATGCATCACTGTATTTTAATTTAGCAAAACCTCAGTCAGGGTGGTCCATTCGATGGATACTAAATTTTAAAATATAATGTGAATGATATTTAGGGTTGGTAGTAAATCCTAGATCATCGTTTGAGTATTGAAGTCAAGAGGATGAATTATATGGTAACCATATGCCATAGATTTATCAATGTTGCATTGCAACTATTCAACCTATCCGGACGTCAGGTATCATTGCTAATTGGTCATATCGATTGGTACAAAAAATTGGCTCTGATGCTACCGGCTTAGGATTTGAACCTATGGGGTCACATACAATAGAAGTTCTTACCTAATCTGATGGTCGATCAAGAGTTCTAATGGTCTGGGACTCTAGGATCAAGAGTCCCACTAGACTGAGACTCTACCTTTATGGGTCCCACTGAATTAGAATTTAATATTATTAAAGAATTAATTAATAATTAGATTGCTAATTAGCTCAATTTGATTGAGTGATGAGGATTTGATCGAATCTGATTGAATTTGATTCGATTAGGTTTGACCCTATTAGGTTATGAGATAACCTAATCATTATGGGAGATTCGATCCTAATTTGATTATAATATGAATCTAATTAATTTTTAATTTGATTAGAATTTAATTAATTTTGGTTAAGTCTAATTTGATTAGGTTTATCCTAGCCCAATTGGTTTTGGATAAGTGGGTTTGGACTTAACAAATTAGGACAAAGTTCAAATGTTTAAATTCTCCCTACGCCTTGACTCTTTGACCTCACCTCTTCGCACGCATGTGATGGAATGTGTGTATGTTTTTTCCTTGCCATAATATGATGTTTGCACCCTCTCTTATCTCCCTTCGACCTGGTCTAAGCATTGGATTAGATTAGATTGAAGTTGAATTTTGAATTCAACTTGAATTGGTTGGTTTGGTTGAAACCTCCTAACCCTCTCATCCTTATCCAGACTCCACACCACCCATGCTTTTGTCACACTTCTTCGTGAGTTTTTTTAAAGTGGGTGCATAGAAGGAGAGTCCTTCTACTCATCATCCACCTGAATGGTGCATTAGAGGTGGATAAGATGCTACTTGAATTTAAATTCAGAAGGGAGGTTGAACGAGTTCAACCTCTCCATCCTATCCTATCTTACACGCAAAACCCATCGAAGTGCATGCCTATTAAAATCAGGGGGGGCATGCAAAAGTTTGAGAGTGTGGGTGTGCGTGAGGTATCTAAGGGATTCCTAGCGAGAGAAAATAAAAGGGGTGCCACTTCCTAGGTGAGAGAAAATCCAGAGAGAGACTCCGTGCCATTCCACTTTCTCTACCTATTTCATGTATTTTAAATGGTTTAAAGTGCATGTGAATTTTTTTTTTGTGAAAAGGATTTCATGAAAAATAGAGAGAAGGGGGTGAGGGTCATCTGGGTGCAAGTTTTGAGTGTCAGAAAAATTCAGAAAGTTTGGATTTTAGGTTTTTGGGAGTGGGTAACCTAGGGTTTGGACCTAGGGTTCGGATAGTATGTTCAAGTGCTGTGGGCATCGGATGACCACCAAATCCACCACACCACCTCGTCATCCTCCCTGTAGTGTATCCTATCCTTCTGGAGCATTTGGAAGATTGGAAGAAGATCGTCGATCAGATCGACGAAGATCGACCGTCAAAAGATTTGGTGAGGAGCTAGCACTCCAGTGGAGTTGATCGGGACCAGAAGCTCCATATAGACTGACCGTAGAGGTCAGATGACTATGCGACTACATCACAATGTGAGGGCTTCTTTCTACGATCTTATATTATGGAGATCATCTACCCACCTTAGGTATTATGTTCTGAACATAAATCGGTCAACAAATATGATTTGCTGATCGAATGCATTAAATTTTTCTATTACATATTAGCATGTCTAGATTCTAGTGTAGGATTTATGATATAATCATAGCATGTAAAATTTAAATTAGATTAATTTTTGCTTTTGCTATACATACTAATTCAAAAAAGTTTCAAAATGCATGCTTTAAACCCTGTACGATTTTCATCACTCAGTTACTTGGCCAATGTGGTTAATCAGCCTTTGATTAGGTTGCCCATTGATTCATTCTAACCCATGTCACACAAAAAATTAGTGAGACTGATTTTATTCAGTAAGACTGATCTAGGTACCCATGGATCGGAATTGATCCTAGTCCTCATCAGTGACTTTGGAAGTCAATGGGAGGATTTAACTTGCTGAAGCCAGTGGAAGTAATTTGGTCCATGTTATCTCTATTCTTAAATTACTAATAATTTAAATCTTCTAAAATTATTTGATCCTTAAAATAATAAAGTTATAGGGATAACTGAGTCATAGCCTCCCATTAAGTTGGATGATAATGGGTCCATTAACTCAATAATCATTGAAGGCCCAAAGACCTGGTGCTTATTGACTAATAGAATTATCATTTATAATATGATGACTTAAAAGTATCTCTCTAATGATGGTTAGGTTGACCTACCAAAGTTGGGCTTAATCATTCGTTGGTTAGATGCACCAAGTATGGTCATGTTAATAGTTGGACCTAACCAGATCCTTACAGTAGAGGCCAAAGCCTACTGATTAGATTTTTAGGATAAAATTAAATTACTAGAAGTTGTTTAGAGAAATAATTGATTAAAGAACCTACCCATAGATGCACATGGACTGACCAGCCAAAGTTGGGCTTATGCAAAGTATATATGGATTTTATTATCTATTAGAAAATTAAAATAATTTCTCAAATTAGAGGTAGAGGCTACCAATTTATATAAAATAGTGGGAGAACCTTTAGACTAAAGTCCAAGTCTCTAGGCTTGAAATAATTCATATACAATAGATCATTGTTCTCTTTTCTATTTAAATTAAGGATAAATCCTAATAGCTCCATTTACTATTAGATGGTGATTGATTTATGGGATCCAACTTCGATAATTAGTATCGAAAGTTGAATTTGGTTCAGTAGTACGAAGGGATTCATGCTGGGGCTTGTTGGCCCAGTCAAAACAATAAGTCCAAGACTGATCCAAATTAGGCAGAATGCTTCAAATATAAGAAGCATGGTCATAGGAAGAAGAATTGCCCTTAATATCTTACTTTTTTTGATCCCAACAGGCTGAACAAGAGAAAAGAGCAAGAAGTTATTTTTTCAAAGGTGTTATATGATAGCACCTTATAATTTCTCTGTTTGTAATTCTACTGCCTAGGTATTAGATACCGGTAGTCTTATGCAATTTGTTGCAAGAACTATAAGCAAGTGGAATGTTTGAAATGTTATATGTATGCCCTCGAAGCCAGATTGACTAACACCTATAAAATATTTTTTAAGGATATTTTTATAATTTTAAATTTAAAATTAATAAAAAATTATTTTCTATCATATTATGTATTAAAGTGTCTGTAGTATATCCATTGAATTAACCGATATAATAATACATATTCTCAAGAGTTGAAAATTTAAGATATATATTATCATAATTAACTCATAAACTATTTCCGATCGTAGGATCATCATGAGGATGGTGATCGATCCAAAAGATCGGTATACGATTGCATTCTTAGGATAGATAAGTCTTGAGTCTATAGTATGGTGATACTAGAGCTAAAGTATAGATACTTATTAGTGATGAAAATATTAAATATATATATTAAAGTATTAATTTATTAAATTAATTTATTTTTACTCTAAGAATTGATATTTTTATTTTATCTTTTGTAGAAAAGAAGATCATAAATGAAAAGAGCTCGATTTATGAATCATAATGAAGAAAATTTGGAGCAAATCACACTCAAAATAGAATTAAATTAAAAGAAGAATGCATATGGTATTACAGAAAATGAAGATACTATGCAAAAAACCCTTAGAGGATATATACATCATTATAATAAAAAAAATAATTTTTTTTAATAATTATCTAATAAAAGAGGTGTTGGCTTGGGTCTGGACGTGTCTCCAGCGAGTAGGCTTTTCACACGTTAATAGGTGTGTGAGCGTCCTAGCAAGTCCGGTCCTGATTCAGGTGCTACAGCAAGCCTGCAATGCTATAGCGGGTCCGAGCGGGAGTCATGCGAGCATGCGGGCGCATGGCAGGTCTTCAAGCAAATGCCATCATAGGTGTGATGCTGGAGCAGGTCCTTACATCGACTCCTAATCAAATATGGATTCTACCAAACCCTAGCTATCCTCTATAAAAATCATTCCAACACCCAAATCGAGGATAGCAGCCACCAGCAGCCTCCTAGGCCTCTTCTCCCTTCTCTCTTTCTCTCTTTCTTCTCCAAATACAATAGCTGACCCTTCCTCTTCTTCTTTCTCTCTCCAAACTCTTCTCCCCTCTTTCTTCTTCTTCCAAATTTCCACAAACCAAAAGTCCCTACCTCTCCATAAAATCTTTTCTTCCTTATCTTGATCCCTGCTCCAAGCTCATTGGAAGGAAGACCTCAGGCTCTAGGATGAAGATTTTAGCGAGAAGCTTTTTGATGTCCGACTAATCATCTAGTTCTCAGGAGATCATTGTAATATTATTTTGATGGTATTTTCTATTACCTATCTTTTGTATTTTTTTTAATTTATAATAAAGATTACTTTTATTTATAATATTTTTGTGTTTTTATGAGATTAATCTAGAATAGTTTATGACCCTGGGATGAGCCGTGATCTACGGGTATAGTTCATACTCTTGAGATAAATTATATTTAGATTAGTTTTTTTTATTATATCTAAATTAATTTAGACTAGCCTATAACTTTAAAAGATGGGATGTGATCTAAGGATACAAGTTGTGCTCTCTAAGATAGATTATATCTTTATTGATTAGATATCAATTACAGCATCTTAAAAGAAGAATACCAACTATCAAATAAGGAGATCAATTGAGATCCTGAGAATCCATCTCCATACTTGCAACTCCTCTTTTAATTAATTTGCTATTTACTTTACTTTCTTAATTAATTTAAGTAGTTTTTTAATTAATCAACTATTAATTAATTTTAATTATTTTTAATTTATAATTAAAATATAATTAATATGATTCCTAAGGATACGATCCCGACTTATCCTATTTATATAGTAGTGAGTTAAATTTTATTTTTGACCACCTACGACAGCGATCAAATTTTAGCACCATTGCTAGAGATCATGATTTAGTTGTTTAATTTTTTAAAAATAATAAAAAAAATTAAAAATATAATAATAAAAATTAAAAAATAAATTAATGATAAAATAATAAAATAATAAATATTAATATGTATTAATAAATATTAATAAAAAAATAAAAAAAATAAAAAAATAAAAATAATTTTAAAAATATTTTTTTAAAAAAAATAATAATAAATTATACTAACATCACATAAGCTATTTAGGAGATTTGAGATCTAACCATAAAATATAATAAGTAAAAACTTTCCACTTTTAATTAGACATCTTGTTTTGTATGCATTGCATATCAATAAGATACTTTAAGAGTACCAAACCTAATTAAACAAGATAAGATGGAGATTTGATTATCCTTTCTTAGCCCACAAACAACCAACCAGCATCCTACATTGACCTAAGCCTATAATTTTTAAAATCAATTAGACGTTGGCTCCTAAAGATTTTTGAGCTCATTAGGACAAGAAATCCTAAAAGTTGGACTTGGTTATGGTTACTCAATTTAACTGGTGTCTAAGGCTCGCGGTTCAAGGATGATTGGGCCCGAAGGAAGGTGGTTTATAATTGATTCTGTTAGCTTACCTATCCAAGCACAATTGGTATCTAAGGCAAGCAATGAGGGAACCCCTACTAATTTTATACTTACCTGGCCAGTTGAGTGACTGATTCTATACTTGAAAGGCTTGAAGGTGACCTTGGCAGTTAGGAGCTATCTAGATTTAAGATAGTCCTTAGCTAGGATTGATTGCATAACTTGATTGCTAACTAACATTAAACCTAATAAAACTTCTCTAGTCTGTTTCATAGTTTTAGAACTCTCAGGCTCATCTATAGAATTTCTTTCATCTTTTTTATCTTATAAAAAAAATCTAAATAAATTAAAAAAATTTAAAATCTTTCTGTATTTGCTCTAAGGTATAATTATAGGTTGTTTATTTGGGTATAGTTCATCATGACCCAAAATTCAACCCCTAGATCCTGAAATTAAACAAACCCTTAGAGCAAATAAACCTAGAATTATAACTGCACCTTTTCACCAATTGAGAGTATACTTTATCCCTTCTTATACCAATGACCCCTATACACCCATTTATGAACCTAATAGTGGTAGAATCTATGAGGCTAAAGACTCCATAGATATCCATAATCAGATAGATGAGTTGTCCTAAAAACTTGATCGTCTATTGAATGTGAGACACTATCCTACCTCACCTTTGCATGTATGTGATATATGTTCAAGTCCCATCCATCTGGTTAGTGAATGTCCAGCTGCATATCGATCTTAGGAGTTTACACATGAGCAGACTTATCCAACCCAAACCCAGACTAGCAATTATTATAATTTTTTATCCAACACCTATGATCTAGGTTTAGAAAACTATCCAAATTTTTTAGAGACATCACAACCAACAATTGATTATGAACCACTACTACAGAATCGGGTTACGACAATGATTTGTAATCACTATCATAGTCTAAAAAATCACTGCTATAAGATATGATAATGGTTAGCTAACCGCTGCCACTACAGCCATCACCGTAGATCTATGACAGTGGTTGTTGCAGTGGTTATGAAAATCGCTGTCATAGATGCCTATTCCACTATGGCAATAGTTATGAAATCACTGCCATAGGCTTATCTACGGAAGCGATTACGTAACCGATACCATAGGTCTAATGTAGCAGTTGACATATTGCCTACGGCAGCGATTGGCACGTCTACGGTAGTGGTTGTAAAATCACTGCCGTAGCTCTGAATAACTAAAAAAATATAAAATTTTTAATTTTTTATATATTTTACCTGACAAATACAGAGATATATAGCATAAAAAAATATTATAAACATAAAAATATTTCTAAAATGCTAAAATTTTATTATCGAGTAAAATTTATTATAATATTTTTTTTAAAAAATACATCTAAAGTTCCCTAAATCTACATCATCGTTGTCCCCAGGAGATGGAGCATGAGCTGGAGCTGGAGCCAGAGTCAGAGCTGGAGGAGCTGGAGTTGGAATGCATGCCAACATATCCTCAAAGCCCGTGAAGGCACCACCAAAATGCATGCTGAGCGTTGACACCATGTCTCTCATGATACCTTTCAGATGAGATGCGCGCTCCTCAGCTCGATCTGCTTGCATCGCAGCATGATCTATCCATGCCAACGCCGCCTTAAGCTCCTTTCGCTGACAACACCGAAAGCCTATAAAGAGACGCTCGCCTCTGACCAATAGCTAGTCGATGTATGTTTGGGCCTGCATTGGATCCTCCTAGAGTGCTCAGGCCCCAAGACCTGAGATAGATGGTCATGGGGGCTAAAGATATCTGGATCCTCGCTTGCGAGCACATCTAATTGACCCTATAATTATGAATGCAAATAAAATTTTATAAGAAATGCTATAATACTAATCATATATATCAATATATTTAATACTTACAAAAATCCTCTCAATCGCAGCGTTCATCAGCCTGCCCTTCTTGTCCGTACGATTGGATCAAAAAATCTCGCTATGGCTGAGCATCACTCCACCTCTTATCAGCTATAATAATAAATCAGTTTATTAGAAACATAAAAAAAAATATTAATTTAATTTATCTAGTAAGATTTAGAATTTATTACCTCTCTATGCACATGATTGGCTATAGACTCACGGCCGAGAGTGTGCGAATACTCCTGGGCTGCCTGGTTCTCCCAATTCTGATGGAAGATAGCCTAACAAGTATTCAAATAAATAATAAATATTTAAAAAATATTTAAATATAACTTTAAGCATATTAAAAAATTTAAAAGTTAGTAATTTTATCTTAAACTCCTGGCTTCTCTAATGTGTAACCATCCTCTCCCACTGACTCGGAGGATAGTTCTGTATCCAAGGAACAAGCTCCTCTAGAGTGTCTCGTCAGTGCTCGAGCCATCCTCTATGGAGCTTGACCTTGTAGTCTTGGTACAACTTTTCGATCTTCTTCAGTCAAGCATCTCGAGCCCTCTCATGATAAGAAAAGTTGTACCTCCTCTGCATAAAGTTATTAAAAGTCAGTTACAAAATTATTCTAATCAAACATAGTGTAAACATGTAAAATGCATAAATATAATTAAGATGCACTTACCCATAGCTCCTCCCGCACCCAGTCCCTGACAATATCATCCATCATCGCCAGTCTCTAAGCTCTATGGGAATAATGTCCGACTACCTCACAAGCACTCCAAAAAATGAATACATCTCCTGTGCGGTCTCTCCTACTGGCCTTCCCTCCGGATCATACTATACCATCACCTAATGCTGGCGGTTCTACATATGCGCTATACGTGTGGGACCATGAAATGTCCTACTAGATGATGTACCTATAATGAAAATATGTTATACAAATATATAAGTATATAAATACTATATAAAAAATAAATAAATAATATAATAAAAATATACACTCAGATGCCGGTGGAGTAGCATATGTTGGAGATGTGCGTGATGATAGAGGCTCAAATGCTGGTGGAGTACTAGATGCTGCCGGTGGAGTAGATGCCAGTGGTGGAGGTCCTTGAGCAATCGATGCGGAGGTAGATGGAGTATGCTTTGACTGCTCCTCAGATGCTGAACTCCGCGTAACCCATCGAGAGACAGGGGTGAAAGCTTGATGGCATTTTGGTGTCATCATGACCTGCAACGTTAATAAACATTAACCAGTATAACATGTTGAATAATAATCAAAGATATGCCTAGGTACCATCCATATAATTACATATAAATATACATATGCCAAAGATTATGTACACTAATCAATTGACGGGTCTATTGCTATGCAATGCAATAAACAAAAGCAACAAGATAGGAGTTCTCTTAGCAGCTGGGGGTTCTCTTAGTAGTCGGCACGGCCTACGGCATGGCCTACCAGCACGACACGGCCCAAGGCATGAACTACCAATATGGCAAGGCACGACATGGTATGACACGTTCCAAGGCACGGCACGGCCTACCGACACGATACGACATGGCATGGCATAGCCTACCGACATGGCACAGCCCAAGACATGGCATGGCATGACACGGCCTAAGGCACGGCATGATCTACTGGCATGGCACGGCACACAGCATGGCATAGTACGGCCTACCAACATGGCTTAGATGTGGAGCTCCGTGTAGTCATTTGAGGGGTGGGGTTGCAACCTTTGGGCAACAAATTTAATATTTTAAACAATAATATTAGCAACACATCAATAAATAGACTCTAATAATTTATACAAGAATGTTGAAGTCATCATCTAGTGGCATTTACAATAAGGACATCACCATCACTTTTGACAAATGTGTCTGGGACCTTGACAGTACTAGGTAAGTTTTATCCTAGAGGAGCACTTTGCATGTATGGTCCAACATTATCATCAACTTCGGTATCATCAAAAATATGCCTAGGCACCATCTTCATAACAACATCCTATTGAGGTTCCAAGGGATCACTAACATAGAAGACTTGACTAGCTTGGGAGGCAGGTATATACGATTCTTCAGTGCGGAGATAACATTGAATGTTAACAAGAGTAAAACCATACTCATCAGTCTTCATCCCAGACTCTAACAAGTTGTCAAACCAATCATACTTCATCAATGCAATCCTCCCTTTAGAATAATAGTTTGAGATGACTATCTTCTCCACCATACCATAATAGTTCAAATCCTCCATATGAGGCTGTGAATCTCTCGAGTTAGCATAACACCCAATGGTGGCACTCAACATGATGCCACTATTTTGTGTTGCCATATTTATGGCCTATTGTGAATATTAAACCTGTAACCATTAACGATGAGCTATTTATACTCACACACGGTATGATTAGAGCCCATTGAAAGAGTAAGCACTTCAGGGCTCACATCACTGAGCGGCAATCTCCACACCTAATTAGTAAACATGTTCAAATAAGTTGTACAAGGCAAGAATATATAATCGCTTACATGATCTTTGAACCATTCAGAAAATTCTTTGTTGTACATTCTCTTTTTCTTCCGCATACTTAGAGCGCCATATTTTTCTCTTATGACTTCCTTGTATTTGCTGCATGCACAAAGAATAAATTTAGATATAATTAGATATTTTTTTCTAATTATTATAAAATAAATAAGGCTGAGTGACTCACCTTATGTATGGCTCAATGACATCATAGTTGAAGAGCATGTAGCAGTGTGCCTAATCTCTTTTCTCATTTCTTAAATCAGTAAGGTGGTATGAAGTGGAAAGTCTACCTGACTGTGGAATGGACTCAAATGCAGTCTTAATTAGCTCATACTGATCATCCTGATTCCTTATTGGCCGATTACGATGTGTCTCAAGCTTGTTTAAGTATATGGTATAAAAATCCATACACTCTTGACCCAAATAACCTTCTACTATGGATCCCTCTGGGCGATTCATATTTCTTACATAAGATTTTAGAGTTTGAATATTTCTCTCAATAGGATACATTCATCAGCAGAACATTGGGCCTCCAAGTGCAACTTCTCCTGCAAGGTGCACGATAAAATCCATCATAACCATAAAACATGATGGTGGAAATATCTTCTCCAGATCACATAATATAGTCACCGCCCTTGCCTTCATTTTCTTCACGTCTTTCTTAAGCAATCTCTTTACACAAATATCTTTGTAAAAATTGCAAAGATGAATAACAGCCATTCTGACATATTTTGGCAACACGCGGTGAATAGCTATTAGAATCAATTCCTGCAGCAGCACATGATAATCATAAGTCTTCCATCCCTTAAGTTTGACATCCTTACTATTCACATGCTTTGATATATTGCTTGAGTATCCATCAGGGATCTTTATGTTCTCCAATACATGAAGAAATGTAGATCATTCTGAGGCATTCATTACATAGCATGCATGAGGGAGCCTCCACTGTTCTCCCCCTACCAGCTCTGGATGGAGTGATCTTCTAATATCCCATTCTTTCAAGTCAAATCAAGAATTCAAGT
This sequence comes from Cocos nucifera, assembly GCA_006176705.1. NCBI lineage: Eukaryota > Viridiplantae > Streptophyta > Magnoliopsida > Arecales > Arecaceae > Cocos > Cocos nucifera. The sequence continues at coordinate 16,908 of QRFJ01007061.1, forward strand.
CATCCTTAGTTTTATCTTTGATATTTAAGATTGTTGCCAATAGGAGCTCGCACATATTCTTTTCAATATGCATTATATCTAAGTAATGGCACAATAAGTTTGTCTCCCAATATGGAAAGTCAAAGAATATGCTCTTTTTCCTCTAATTAAAGTGTGTGTCATCTTTCTTTGATTGATGCTTCTTTTTTTTACCATCAATCGGATCATCTTTCCCAAATTCAATACTGAGACTATCCAACTCTCTAAGTACATCACTTTCAAACATCCAACTAGGTGCCTCACCTTCTTCAATAGTGCCATCGAAGGAGCGTGCATCCTATCTGTATGGATGATTTCGATGGAGAAAACGTCGATACCCCATATAGCTAAAGCTCCTCCGATGTGTTAACCTTCTAGACCGGATATCTTTTCACAAATCGGGCATGCTAGCTCACCTTTGGTGCTCCAATCCGACGTTAGAGCATAAGCTGGAAAGTCATTTATTATCCATAAAAGCACTGCACGCATGGAGAATGATGTTAGATATATGTGCCCTAGAAGTCAGAATTGGCTGACACTTGTAATACACTTTTAGGGGCAAAATTATAATTTTGACTAATATCAATAAAATGAATTATTTTCTATCACATATGTGTATTTAGTGTCTGTGATACATCCTTTGAGTTAATGGTAATGATAATTCATATTTTCAAGAGTTGAAAATTTAAGACATGAATAATCATTGTTAACTCATAAAATGCTTCCGACCATAGGATCATCACGAGGATGGTGATTGATCCGAAAGGTTGGTGTACAATCACTTTTCTTTAGTAGATGAGTCTTGAGTCTACGATGTGGAAACACCAGAGCGAGAGTACAGGTACTCGTTAGAGAACGAGGGCACTGAGCGTGACCACCTCGAGTAGTCATTAGGGAGTCTACCTTCTCGTCAATGACTGACTCGATGCTGCAGTAGTGTGTCTGGTTCTTTGACCTGAGGTGCATCGGCAGTTCACCTTGAGGGTGTTATAGTTTGACTACACCATTACTCGGTCTCCTAGCCATATGGAACCCTGAGGTGTATGTTGGCTATAGCATGTTCATTGTAGGAACTGGATTGCATCAAGATGGAATCTATCTACCTCGGTGGTAGAGGAGCAGCCCTATGATGAATCATGAGAATCAAGTCCAGAAGTCCATGGCCATGGCAGAGTGAAATAATAGAAAGAGTTTCTATTTAGATTTTCACATTGGACTCGAATCGAATGATTACATCATATGACAGAGAACTAGGGTTTGACGAGTTCACCTTAACCCTAATCTGATCGGGGCTCAAGATAGAAGAACTTAATCACACAGGTAGCTGCACCAAGAGGTTCGCATTCAGCTCTGATGGGTTGCCACCATATACTGCTAGGTGTCACTGGTGGATTTTGGGAGCAATTAGAATGATTTAGATGATCGATCATTCTAGCTGTTCGAATCAGAAGAGTTCTGATCCATCGAAAGGAGTTTCGATGATGTCGATGATAGAGATCATGACATATCCCATTACCATACAGAACTGAACCTAACTGGGTCACACAAACAAGGGTTTGAATCTGGTGATCATCAATTGAACTGATCTAGTTCAATTGATCTGAATGAGATTCAATTAGGTTCAAGGAAATCGTGCTAGCACTCGATTGAACCTAACGTTCTTCTTTTGCTATCATAAATAAGTTGTCCTGACTGAGCCAAAGGAGTTTGTGCTCAATCAGAGGCCTTCATATGGTCTGACTGGAGGTTGTCCAAGTCAGAAAAGGTTGTCTTATTTTGTAAGACATTACCTGCCATTTTTGGTCACCTGCCATTTCTTGTTCTTTGACTTTGGTCAAAAGTCTTCCTTTGACTGGTCAAACGTTGACCATTGACACTTTGACTTTTGACCACATGTCATGCACCTATTGGAGAGCTGGTGGGGGCCTGTCCCCCTGCCAGAACCTGGCAAGGAGAAGGGCGCACGCCACCCTAGGCGTGTGCCCAAGTTGGAGGCGCCTAGGAGTCCTTGTTGGACAAGGACTCCATCTCCTTTTTGGATTCCAATTAGAGTTCTTCCTAAGAACCAACTTTGACTGGTCTTAGGCACCCTCTAAGGAGGAATCCAGGGGACTCTATTCCCACCAATCAGATTTAGATCTGATTTCACAAAGGGTTGTGATTGGTTGGGAAGAAGAGGAGTTGGATCACAGCTTAGTCTATAAATAAGACCCTGCGCCCAACTCAGATTATGATTGAAAGTAAGATTGAATCACAATTTCCCATGCCCCAAGGCTGCCTCTCCCCTCTTCCTCCACGCCAAACCACCTTCTCCCCTTGCCTCTCCACGTCCAAAAGGAGTTTTGGACCTTGGTTGGTGCGATTCCAGATCAAAGAAAGGCGATCAAAAGCTAAGAAGGCTGCGCTGCTGCAAAGGACGACTGCTGATCTTCAAAAGAGTTTTGAAGATCCTCCAGATCAGATCCAGATCTGAATTTTTGGAGATGTGATAGAGAAGAAGAGGATCTCCAGATCCAACCTGAGTGGATACCGGTAGAGGCCAGGCACTTGCGTGGCTAGATCCAGAACCTTCCGCTGCATACAGGATCATCAACGGGTAATAGGATTACCCAAATCAGGTAAATTAAATTTGATTTAATTTATCTTTATTTTATTTTATTTATTAAAATAATAAGAATCAGATCTAAAATATCTCAGATCTGATTAGATCAAAGAAAAAAATTTTTGAAATATATCTCTTGATCTGATCAGATCTGAACGAACCTGGACCGGAAAATCAGGATTTTCCTTCAACTGGTATCAGAGCCAAGGTTCTAAAAGTGTTTAGATCTAATTTTAAATTTATTTTAATTAGAAAATAAATAATTTTAGATGTCACATGAGATGTGATCAGATCTGAAATCAGAAAAAATTAAAATTAAATGATTTGGATCTAAGATTAGAAAATATGCATGACTAGTTCTAAAATAGAATAGTTCTATAGAATAGTCTTGCATGTTTTTGATTTAATCTGATTAAATCATATTTTAGATCTATTTATTTACTATTTTTTGATATTATAATGTTTATAATAACATCTAAAAAATAGCAAATAAAAATTATTTAATTTTAAATATCATATGAGATATGATTGATGCATGTCTAGACTAGTTGTAGAATAGTTCTACATAATTATCTAGATTAGAATTTATTTTGATTAGATCAATTTAAATCTAATTTTTTAGATTATTATGAGATAATTTAGATCTGAAAATATGCATGATTCGATACATGAGATGTATGCAAAATATGCCATGATTAGATCTAATTTATATATGAGATATATGATATAGATCTAAAACTGTTTTGTAGTATTGCATGTTCCTGATTAAGGCGTTCCTCTTGGCCGTCCGGTCATAAGAATGAAGAAGGGTTTAAAGGCCCTCTCTTCCCATTCGATGGGGTGTTCTTATGATGTGTAGGGGTGCTGCGTGTTCGTCCTTAATCAGAAATCCAAAACTTACTTTCTGCAAAACCCTAGATCCTGAAACCCTAGGATTTATTGTGCATATTTTGTTTATGAACCCTACTTAATTAAAAAATTAAGATTATGGAATATTAAATTAGGTCTAAAATTGAGAATTTCAGATCTAAGACATATTCATAATACTGGGTTCGGGCTTGGGTAGCTCAATTAGGTCTAAGCGGTTGATCAAACCGAATCAAGAGTTGGTTAGATGGGATCAACAATGCTTAAATTGACCAGCCTAATAGGATTAAGTCTGGGTCAAGATCGAGTCACGATCAAGCAAGACCTAATTAGGCTCAGAGGTTAGAGTCTGGATTGTAGGCTAACCCAATTGGTTCTGACTCAACAATTTGGTGTCTAAGGTAAGTTTGGCACATACGACCGACTGGTTTTTAATTGGAAGCTACTCGACCTGAATGCGTTCTTGTACGAGTTAATGGCATATTCCTTCCACCGGTCTCACTTACCTGGCCATATCTGTTGACACAGTTCTGATCTGAGGTGGTCAATAATCCGAGCTAACCCATGCCACTAGGTTAGTCATAATTGTTATGACTATGACCAAGTCTAGTTTAATGAGACCTGAATCAATTCTCCCTAAGAAAAGATTAAGTCTGAGGTCTTCCACCATTGTAGATGTGCGGGCCCTTCCCGGGGTTGATTGTTCTCGGCTGGATACAGTGGCTCAGTTGCACCGGGAAGATGCAACCATGTCTATTAGGCATTGGATGCTATGGGCTGGAGGATGAGTTGGGCTCAATATTTTGGATACGGTGAGAGACTCAATTAGGAACCCAGTCTATGCAAATGGTGGGTCTGACTTAACTAAGGAGTGGATCAATATTCTGGATACGGTGAGATTCATGAATTAGAGACCAAGTTTGGGTGCACCATGATTAGAGAATCATTGAACAAGAGTTGTTCACTCATTGGCTAACCCATCACCAATAACTGTTAGGTGAGGTGATGAGTCAGTTGGTGAGACCGCACCACCCACTAGAAATCATTAATCATGGAGATTTTTGCATCTCTACAGAGGGAGTGTAGGGATCCGAGAAAATAGTGGGAGCTAATTTGTTTAAAAATAAAATTCCTAAACAAATTGGTCAAGTCATAATTACAGTATCTAACTAGAATCTTTGACTCTCTACAGAAAAATGTCTGCGTCCAACCCATTGGCACGTATCCTGGACACACATAGACTGACTGGACCCAATTATAAAGATTGGCTCAGGAACTACAAAATAGTTTTGGGTTCTGAGAAGTTAACCCATGTACTGGACCAGGACCCTCCCACCTTACCAGCCCGTCCATCCATTGAACAGAGAGCGTCTCTGAAAAATGGATAGACGAAGATAATAAGGCCAGATATTACATGTTGGGCTCGATGTCTGATGAGCTCCAGCGCCAACATGAAGATATCGGGACTGCTCGCCAAATGTTGGCTCACCTGCAGGAGATGTTTGGTGAACAGAGTCGCGCAGCCAAATATCAAGTCACGAAATGACTTTTTAAGGCTAAGATGCGTGATGGGCAGTCAGTCCAAGATCACTGTCTGACAATGATCAAGGACATGGAAGAGCTTGAGAAGCTCGGTGTGAAGTTAGGACTTGGACCTGCAGAATGATATTATTCTGCAATCCTTGACTGATGCATATGGGCAATTCATCATGAATTACCACATGCATAAACTTCAAAATTCCTTGGCCGAATTAATGAATATGCTGGTTACCGCTGAGCTTTCTATGAAAGGTTCTAAAGGCTCAGTTCTTGCTATGGAATGGACTTCTTCCAAAAGAAAGTCTTATGGAAAGAAAAAGAAGTCTGTGAAAAAGCAAAAGGTGGAAGGATCAAAGAAGAAGAAGGCAGAACCGAAGAAAAAGGCCGATGTCAAAGGAAAGTGTTTCCATTGCAACAGCGACGGCCATTGGAAGCGGAACTGCCCTACTTACCTGGCCACCCTGAAAGAACAAGAAGGAAGGTCCTTCTGGAGGTATGCTCGTTATTGAGTCTAACCTTACGGTTTCTTCTGCATCCAGTTGGGTGCTTGACTCTGGTTCTAGTGCTCATCTGTGCACTTCTATGCAGGGTCTTGAGGATAGCAGGAGGCTGAGGGATGGAGACATGATCCTACGCATCGGTAATGGAGCAAGAGTTGCTGCAGTAGCCGTGGGAACATACCCTCTTCGATTACCATCTGGTTTAGACTTAGTTTTAAAAGACTGTTATTATGTGCCTGCAGCTAGCAGGAATTTGATTTCTGTTTCATGCTTAGCACAAGAAGGTTATGTGATCACCTTCTTTAAGGACCATTGTAACATTCTTTATGAAAGAAATAAAATTGCAAATGGTTTCCTTATTAATGGTCTTTATCAGCTACATATTGATGTACCTGTTCTAACTATCGAGCAAAACGTGAATGCCAAACGACCTAGGGATAGTCCAAACGACAGATATCTATGGCACCTGAGATTAGGTCATATAGCAGAAGATAGGATCAACAAATTGGAGAAAAATGGGCTATTGAGTCCATTGACTTTTGAGTCATATCCAACTTGTGAATCTTGTCTTCAAGGCAAAATGACTAAACTCCCTTTTGTTGGACATGGGGAGAGGGCCACAGATCTCCTTGCCCTAGTACATACTGATGTGTGCGGCCCATTTGATGTGCCGGCTAGAGGCAATTTTGTCTACTTCATTACCTTTACCGATGATCTGTCTAGGTATGGGTATGTGTATCTTATGAGACACAAGTCTGAAGCTTTTGAAAAGTTCAAAGAATTCAGACATGAAGTAGAAAAACAAACTGGAAAACCCATTAAGGTTCTTCGATCAGATCGAGGAGGTGAATACCTTAGCCGAGGAATTCCTAGACTATCTTAAGGAAAATGGCATAGTCTCTCAATGGACTCCACCAGGAACACCTCAACTCAACGGGGTTTCAGAATGGAGAAATCGGACTCTATTGGATATGGTTCGATCCATGATGAGCTTCACAGACCTCCCTGATTTTCTTTGGGGACACTCATTGTTAACTTCAATTTATCTACTGAATAGGGTTCCCTCTAAAACCGTTCCTACCACACCGTATGAGATATGGCACGGTAAGAAACCAAGTCTGAGTCATCTCAGAATTTGGGGTTGTCCGGCTCATGTCAAAAGACAACAAGCGGACAAGTTAGAGTTTAGGTCCTTTAGAGCTCGATTCATAGGATATCCTAAAGAGTCATTAGGATACTATTTCTACATTCCAGAAGACCACAATGTGATTGTGAGTCGACATGCCATCTTTCTTGAAAAATAGTTTATTCAAGATAGCGGCATTGGAAAGCAGATCAAGCTTGATGAGAAAGTCTCACAAGTAGAAACGAGCTAAGGACCAAGTTGGAACCAAATCAGGTTGAGCCAATAAGAACACTACCTCCTCCACCTCGTAGATCGGAAAGAGTTTTCCCATCCCCCTGAAAGATACTTAGGTATTATTTCAGAGGAAGTAGAGGAAATGTTCCTCGTAGGTAATGGTGCTCATGGTGATGATCCCAAAACCTACAACGAGGCGATATCAGATATCGACTCCGAGAAATGGCTAGAGGCAATGCAGTCAGAAATTGACTCGATGCACTCAAACCAAGTCTGGACCTTGGTAGATCCACCAGAAGGTATAGTACCTATTGGGTGTAAATGGATCTTCAAGAGAAAGATTGGTGCAGATGGGAATGTGGAGACATTCAAGGCTAGACTAGGTGGCAAAAGGTTATAGTCAACGCGAAGGCATTGACTATCAGGATACCTTTTCCCCAGTGGCTATGCTAAAATCCATCCGCACATTGCTTGCTGTTGCAGCCTATTTCGATTATGAAATATGGCAAATGGACGTGAAAACGGCATTTCCTTAAATGGATATCTTGAGGAAGATATCTATATGGAACAGCCGCTAGGTTTCACATCCAGTGATACTGATCACAAGGTTTGCAAGCTGCAAAGGTCCATATATGGACTTAAGCAAGCATCTCGGAGCTGGAACACTCGTTTCAATGATGTGATCAAAAAGTTTGGTTTCATCAAAAATGAAGAGGAACCATGTGTTTTCAAAAGGGTCAGTGGGAGCGCTGTTGTCTTCCTCGTATTGTACGTGGATGACATCCTCCTTATTGGGAATGATATTCCCATGTTGACATCAGTCAAGATGTGGTTGTCCAAGGAATTCTCCATGAAAGACCTAGGTGAAGCATCCTTTATTCTAGGAATTAAGGTCTATAGGGATAGACCGAATAGGATGCTAGGACTTTCACAGAAGATGTACATAGAGGAAGTACTAAAGAGGTTTAGTATGGAAAACTCTAAGAGGGGATTAATACCCTTCAGACATGGTATTCATCTTTCCAAGAAGATGTGCCCCAGCACACCTGAGGAAATAGAACGCATGAGCAAGATCCCTTATGCTTCTGCAATAGGGAGCCTCATGTATGCCATGCTATGTACACGACCTGATATAGCCCATGCTGTGAGTGTCACAAGCAGATATCAGTCAAATCCAGGTGAAGAACACTGGACTTCTGTGAAATGTATCCTTAAGTACTTGAGAAGAACTAAGGATATGATGTTGGTCTTTGGTAATGGAGAACTCCAAGTCCAGGGATACACAGACTCGGACTTTCATGTCCGATATAGATGATCGAAAGTCGACATCTGGGAGTCTGTTTGTGTGCAATGGTGGAGCTGTCAGCTGGAAGAGTTCCAAGCAAACGTGATAGCAGATTCCACCATGGAAGCAGAATATATCGCTGCATCAGAGGCTGCGAAAGGAAGCATTCTGGTACAAGAAGTTTGCTGCAGAAATTGGAGTAATGCCATCAGATGCCATTCCTCTATACTGCGACAACAATGGCGCCATAGCCCTTGCTAAGGAGCCGAGGTCTCACCAGAAATCCAAGCACATTGAGCGGCGATACCACCTCATCCGCGATTACCTCGAGAAAGGGTTACGTCGAGGTCAAGAGAGTCAACTCCGCAGATAATGTGGCAGACCCACTTACAAAGCCGTTGGGCCAGCAGAAGATCGAAGCCCACCTTGAGAAGATGGGACTTAGACTTGTAGCCAATTGGCTTTAGGACAAGTGGGAGATTGTTAGATATATGTGCCCTAGAAGCCAGAATTGGCTGACACTTGTAATACACTTCTAGGGGCAAAATTATAATTTTGACTATAATCAATAAAATGGGTTATTTTCTATCACATATGTGTATTTAGTGTCTGTGATACATCCTTTGAGTTAATGGTAATGATAATTCATATTTTCAAGAGTTGAAAATTTAAGACATGAATAATCATTATTAACTCATAAACATGCTCCCGACCATAGGATCATCACGAGGATGGTGATTGATCCGGAAGGTTGGTGTACAATCGCTTCTCTTTAGTAGATGAGTCTTGAGTCTACGGTGTGGAGACACCGGAGCGAGAGTACAGGTACTCGTTAGAGAACGAGGGCACTGAGCGTGACCACCTCGAGTAGTCATTAGGGAGTCTACCTTCTCGTCAATGACTGACTCGATGCTGCAGTAGTGTGTCTGGTTCTTTGACCTGAGATGCATCGGCAGTTCACCTTGAGGGTGTTATAGTTTGACTACACCATTACTCGGTCTCCTAGCCATATGGAACCCTGAGGTGTATGTTGGCTATAGCATGTTCATTGTAGGAACTGGATTGCATCAAGATGGAATCTATCTACCTCGGTGGTAGAGGAGCAGCCCTATGATGATCATGAGAATCAAGTCCAGAAATCCATGGCCATGGTAGAGTGAAATAATAGAAAGAGTTTCTATTTAGATTTTCACATTGGACTCGAATCGAATGATTACATCATATGACAGAGACTAGGGTTTGACGAGTTCACCTTAACCCTAATCTGATCGGGGCTCAAGATAGAAGAACTTAATCACACAGGTAGCTGCACCAAGAGGTTCGCATTCAGCTCTGATGGGTTGCCACCATATACTGCTAGGTGTCACTGGTGGATTTTGGGAGCAATTAGAATGATTTAGATGATCGATCATTCTAGCTGTTCGAATCAGAAGAGTTCTGATCCATCGAAAGGAGTTTCGATGATGTCGATGATAGAGATCATGACATATCCCATTACCATACAGAACTGAACCTAACTGGGTCACACAAACAAGGGTTTGAATCTGGTGATCATCAATTGAACTGATCTAGTTCAATTGATCTGAATGAGATTCAATTAGGTTCAAGGAAATCGTGCTAGCACTCGATTGAACCTAACGTTCTTCTTTTACTATCATAAATAAGTTGTCCTGACTGAGCCAAAGGAGTTTGTGCTCAATCAGAGGCCTTCATATGGTCTGACTGGAGGTTGTCCAAGTCAGAATAGGTTGTCTTATTTGTAAGACATTACCTGCCATTTTTGGTCACCTGCCATTTCTTGTTCTTTGACTTTGGTCAAAAGTCTTCCTTTGACTGGTCAAACGTTGACCATTGACCCTTTGACTTTTGACCACATGTCATGCACCTATTGGAGAGCTGGTGGGGGCCTGTCCCCCTGCCAGAACCTGGCAAGGAGAAGGGCGCACGCCAAGGGTGGCGTGAGCCCAAGTAGGAGGCGCCTAGGAGTCCTTGTTGGACAAGGACTCCACCTCCCTTTTGGATTCCAATCAGAGTTCTACTAAGAATCCAGTTTGACTGGTCTTAGGCGCCCTCTAAGGAGGAATCCAGGGGTCTCTATTCCAACCAATCAGATTTAGATCTGATTTCACAAAGGGTTGTGATTGGTTGAGAGGAAGAGGAGTTGGATCACAAGAGGTCTATAAATAAGACCCTGCGCCCAACCCTAATTGTATTGAATTAAGATTGAATCATAATTCCCCACGCCCCAAGGCTGCCTCTCCCCTCCTTCCTCCATGCCATACCTCTCTTCTCCCCTTGCTCTCCACGTCCAAAAGGAGTTTTGGACTTGGTTGGTGCGATTCAGATCAAAGGAAAGGCGATCAAAAGCAAGAAGGCTGCGCTGCTGCAAAAGGACGACTGCAGATCTTCAAAAGAGTTTTGAAGATCCTCCAGATCAGATCCAGATCTGATTTTTGGAGGTGTGATAGAGAAGAAGAGGATCTCCAGATCCAACCCGAGTGGATACCGGTAGAGGCCAGGCGCTTGCGTGGCTAAGATCCAGAACCTTCCGCTGCAATCAGGATCATCAACAGGGTAATAGGATTACCCAAATCAGGTAAATTAAATTTGATTTAATTTATCTTTTAATTTTATTTTATTTATTAAAATAATAAGAATCAGATCTGAAACATCTTAGATTTGATCTAGATTAAAGAAAAAAAATTTTAAAATATATCTCTTGATCTGATCAAATCTGAACGAACCTGGTCCAGGAAATCAGGATTTTACTTCAAATGACTCATTCAGCAAAGCATCAAAAGTTGGAACATCTTGAATACTCCATAACTGTTTCAACTCGACAATAAGAGGCTGCAAATAAACATCAATATCATTACCTACCTCCATCAGTCCAGGGATGAGCACTATCATGAAAGTAAAGAATTTTTTCATACACATCCATGGTGGAAGGTTGTAAATATGAATAAATACTGGCCATACACTATGGGCAGTATTTATATGCTTGAATAGATTGAAACTATCGCATGATAAGCCCAACCTCACATTACGTATCTCATGTGCAAAGTCAGGATGTAATTCATTAAACTTCTGCCATGCCTCTCTATCGACTGGATGCCTCAATGCATCATCTTTTGTTCGGTCCTCTTCATGCCATCTCATGTCCTTTTATGTCCTTACCGACATAAACAACTTTTGTAGTCTCGAAATCAAAGAGAAATGGCACATCAATTTTTGAGGTACACGAGTCGATGTGCCATGTTTATTCTTTGTCCATCTTGACACACTGCACCTCATGCACTCATTTTGGTTGACATCCGTCTCCCAATAGAGCATGCAATCATTGGGACATGCATGTATCTTGGTGTAAGCAAAGCCCAGTTGTTCAATAATCTTCGATGCCTTATAATTATTCTTCGAAATTAGTGCATCATCCGAAAGAATGTCCCCCAAAAGCTCTAATATGCAGTTCACTCCATTATTATTGAACCTATTAGAATATTTTGCATGATACAATCAGATTAAGAACTCTAGCTTCGCCATCTTTTCACATCCGAGATACAACGAAATATTAGCATCCTTCATCAACTTGTGAACCTTCTCTACATCCTCACCATTTGTCATTCCACCAACCATAGGATCAGGCATGGATGTAGATGCACCATCATTATGGCCAACAAATGAAAAAATATCACGAACCATTTGTTCCACTCTCCCATCATGTTGATCGCCTCCTTACGGTCTGTCCTCACCATATTGGTCCCAATAAATTTTATAATCGACTTTAAAGCCATAAATAGTGAGGTGGTCATTTACATCTTAATGAGATAGTCATGGTCCATCCATACACTTTTTACAAGAACATTGGATCAGTCCATGGTCCCCAAATTTTTCTATAGCAAAATTAAGAAATTTTTGAAGTCCAACCTCATCTTCTAGCAAGAGCCTACTAAACTTCATCCATCCCTTATCCATTTTAAAAATGATGATATTGTAATTAAATCATTTATGAAACTTAAATTATATACTAATGCATTATAAATAAATATACAAAAAATGCATCCTATCACCAACTAATAGGTAAAGATAGGTCCTATCTCATTCAGAAATTGCATTAATTCTATAGGTTAAATACAATAATTAAATGATATGCAATGAAGATCGAATAAAATTTTGGCAGCATTTTTTCGTAGTTCTCTTATGTAGGAAGAACAAAAGAAAAATACTATCCAAAATTTTATTCAAAATCCTTAGTATACCGTTTGATTATTGCAACTATCTATAGAATTATCTATAATTTTCAAACCATCTAAATTGGACAATCAATTGATCATTGTACATAATTCTCTCATTCGTATAATTACATATAATTGTATGGATGCCGAAGATTATATACACTAATTAATTGATGGGTTTATCGTTATGCAATACAATAAACAAAAGCAACAAGATATAAACATCCAGAAAATACTATCTAATAAATTCTATAATATGAATTACATTCATAAATGATTAAGGATGATCAATAGTCATAGATCCGATCTTTTGTATAAACCTGGGTGTTAATCCAAAAATCTGAAAGAAGAACAAAATAGATGATGATGGCACCTTAGGGGTTAAAGTTGAAACCTTAGAGAGACATATCAAATTCTATTCGCATCCATCGAGTTGGCTTGCTCAGAAGCCAAGCCAGCTCCGTGCTTGAGATAGCCAACTCCATGCCTTAGACATCCGACTTGGGTCATCCCCCAGTCGACTCGATCTCAATTCGAGATGACTCTGTTGCATATCCGAGCCGGCTCAGCTGTGTGCCATCCCCTATTCTTTACTGTCTCCGCCCTTCCCTCATCTTTCTGACTGCTCATCTTCCACTCAATCTCTATCGTCAGTGAGGTCGGACCACCTCCTTGATCCCTCTCTCCCTCTCTTAATCTCATCCCTCGTTGGCAAGATCGGACCCCCTCCCTCCCTCTCTCGATCTCCCTCGCCGATGATGGCGGTGAGGCCAAACCCCTCCCTCCCTCTCTCACTCTCTCGATCTCCCTCACCGACGAGGTTGGACCCCCTCCCTCCCTCTCTCTCTCTCTCGATCTCCCTAGCCAACGATGGCGGCAAGGTCAGACCCCCTCCCTTCCTCTCTTCCTCTTCTTTTCTTAGTTTTGGGTCCCAAAATCGGGTCCAGATACCTAGGATCCATTAGAGTCTAGGTCTGATACTTCAAGTACGGACCCATCGGGTATTCAAATTCGGGCCCGATACCAGTAATTAAAATCAAATCCAAATCTAAATATCCAAGTTCTGATCCAAACCCAACCTATTGATAGATCTAATCTAGTGATTAATAAATAATACTATAAAATTAAAATAAAAAATATACCTACGACTATAGAGAGGGGTTCGCACCAAAAGCTTCAAGGGTTGTCGACGATGGTGCTGGTTGAAGACGACGGTGCTAGAGGTAACCTACGAAATAATAGCAAGATAGTGAGATAGAGAGAGAGAAAGAGAGAAAGAAAAGAGAGAGAGAGGGGGAGAGGGGGCCCAGAGGGGCACCATGATGGGGAGGCCAGGGGATGGGGAGGGTAGGGGGTGGGCGGCTGGAGATGGGGAGGGTAGGGGTGGTGGCGGCCGGGGATGGGGAGGGTAGGGGGCGAGCAGCTGGGGATGGGGAGGGCAAGGGGCGGTGGACGACCAGGGATGGGGAGGGCAGGGGGCGGGCGGTCGGGGAGGGCAAGGGGTGGGCGGTGGTCGTGGATGGGGAGGGCAGGGGTGGTGGCGGCCGAGAATGTGGAGGACAAGGGGCGGCGATGGTCAGGGATGGGAAGGGCGGGCGACGGGCGGTCAGGGATGGGGAGGATGGGAGGCGGGCAGCCGCGGCCAGGGATGGGTGGAGTCTCACCAGCAATGGAGAGGAGGGGAGAGAGAGAGAGAGCACGCACGGGAGGGAAGAAAAATTGGAGATTTTTAACCAACCTATGGCAGCGATTTTTGAACCACTGTTGTAGATCTATGGCAGCGATTATGGTAAACTGCTATAATAGATCTATGGCAGTGGTTTATAACTGCTGCCATAGATCTATAGCAGCAATTTTTAGTAACTGCTGTCGTAAGTTGAAAATATTTTTTTTTTAAATATTATATAATTTTAAAATTTAATGCTCATCTTTACTGTTCATTATCTAAATAATTACCATTAGAGTATCATCATAAAAGATCACCTCAATCCGATGGCCTTAGCTTCATGGATCAAAAAAAATCGATTTCGATGATCACGAACGATGATCCGATGACTGATAGATGAAGACCTCCGATCGATCCAAAAATCTGCAATGATGATTTTGATAATATTTGTAGCATACTATTAAAGTTTTACTTTAATCGAATATCGTTATCATGATCAATTTAGTACGAAATTATTTCAACCATTAAATTAGAAATAAATGATCAAAGGGCTAAACGATGTTCAATTATGAGATAACTTTTTAGTTAAATGATCTTACTATAATTTTAATCATTCTATACGGTGATGATAGTAAAATTGAAATCATTTTCATATGAATTATTTGTTAGATATATGTGCCCTAGAAGCCAGAATTGGCTGACACTTGTAATACACTTCTAGGGGTAAAATTATAATTTTGACTAATATCAATAAAATGGATTATTTTCTATCACATATGTGTATTTAGTATCTGTGATACATCCTTTGAGTTAATGGTAATGATAATTCATATTTTTAAGTGTTGAAAATTTAAGACATGAATAATCATTGTTAACTCATAAAATGCTGCCGACCATAAGATCTCATGAGGATGGTGATTGATCTGGAAGGTTGGTGTACAATCGCTTCTCTTTAGTAGATGAGTCTTAAGTCTATGGTGTGGAGACACCGAAGTAAGAGTACAGATACTCGTTAGAGAACGAGGGCACTGAGCGTGACCACCTCAAGTAGTCATTAGGAAGTCTACCTTCTCGTCAATGACTGACTCGATGCTGCAGTAGTGTGTCTGGTTCTTTGACCTGAGGTACATCGGCAGTTCACCTTAAGGGTGTTATAGTTTGATTATACCATTACTCGATCTCCTAGCCATTCGAAACCCTGAGGTGTATGTTGGCTATAGCATGTTCATTGTAGGAACTGGATTGCATCAAGATGGAATCTGTCTACCTCGGTGGTAGAGGAGCAGCTCTATGATGATCATGAGAATCAAGTCCAGAAGTCCATGGCCATGGCAGAGTGAAATAATAGAAAGAGTTTCTATTTAGATTTTTACATTAGACACGAATCGAATGATTACATCATATGATAGAAACTAGGGTTTGACGAGTTTACCTTAACCCTAATCTGATCGGGGCTCAAGATAGAAGGACTTAATCACATAGGTAGCTGCACCAAGAGGTTCGCATTCAGCTCTGATGGGTTGCCACCATATATTGCTAGGTGTCACTAGTGGATTTTGGGAGCAATTAAAATGATTTAGATGATCAATCATTCTAGCTGTTCGAATCAGAAGAGTTTTGATCCATTGAAAGGAGTTTTGATCCATCGAAAGGAGTTTCGATGATATCTATGATAGAGATCATGACATATCCCATTATCATACAGAACTGAACCTAACTAGATCACACAAACAAGGATTTGAATCTGGTGATCATCAATTGAACTGATCCAGTTCAATTGATCTGAATGAGATTCAATTAGGTTCAAGAAAATCGTGCTAGCACTCGATTGAACCTAACGTTGTTCTTTTGCTATCATAAAAAAGTTGTCCTGACTGAGCCAAAGAAGTTTGCACTCAATCAAAGGCCTTCATATGGTCTGACTGGAGGTTATCCAAGTCAGAAAAAGTTCTCTAATTTTGTAAGACATTACCTGCCATTTTTGGTCACCTACCATTTCTTGTTCTTTGACTTTGGTCAAAAGTCTATCTTTGACTGATCAAATGTTGACCATTGACACTTTGACTTTTGTCCACATATCATGCACCTATTGGACAGCTGGTGGGGGCCTGTCCCCCTACCAGTGTTTGATATATGTTCCCTAGAAGCCAGAATTGGCTGACACCTATAATACACTTCTAGGGGCAAAATTATAATTTTGACTAATATCAATAAAATGGGTTATTTTCTATCATATATGTGTATTTAGTGTCAGTGATACATCCTTTGAGTTAATGGTAATGATAATTCATATTTTCAAGAGTTGAAAATTTAAGACATGAATAATCATTGTTAACTCATAAAATGCTCCCGACCATAGGATCATCACGAGGATGGTGATTGATCTGAAAGGTTGGTGTACAATCGCTTTCTTAGTAGATGAGTCTTGGAGTCTAGGTTGGAGACACGAATGAGTAGTAACCATTAGAAACGAGGGCACTGAGCTGACCACCTTGAGTAGTCATTAGGGAGTCTACTTCTCGTCAATGACTGACTCGATGCTGCAGTAGTGTGCTGGTTCTTTGACTGAGTGCATCGCATTCACCTGAGGGTGTAATTGACTACACCATTATTGGTCTCTAGCCATATTGGAACCTGACGTGTATGTGGCTTATAGCATGTTCATTGTAGGAACTGGATGGCATCAAGATGGAATCTATCTACCTCGTGTAAGGAGCGACCTATGATAATCATGAGAATCAAGTCCAAAAATCCATGGCCATGGTAGAGTGAAATAATAGAAAGAGTTTCTATTTGATTTTCACATCGAACTCGAATTGATGATTACATCATATGACAGAGACTAGGGTTTGACCGAGTTTACCTTACCCTAATTGATCGGGGCTCAAGATAGAAGAACTTAATAAACATGTAGCTTGCACCAAGAGGTTCGCATTCAGCTCTGATGGGTTGCCACCATATACTGCTAGGTGTCACTGTGGATTTTGGGAGCAATTAAATGATTTAGATGACGATTATTCTAGCTGTCGAATCAGAAGTGTTTTGATCCCGAAAGGAGTTTTGATAATGTCGATGATAGAGATCATGACATATCCTATTACCATACAGAACTGAACCTAACTGGGTCACACAAACAAAGGTTTAAATCTGGTGATCATCAATTGAACTGATCTAGTTCAATTGATCTGAATGAGATTCAGTTAGGTTCAAGAAAATCGTGCTAGCACTCGATTGAACCTAACGTTCTTCTTTTACTATCATAAATAAGTTGTCCTGTCTGAGCCAAAGAAGTTTATGCAATATAGATGATCTTCTTGGAAAGATGAATACCATGTCTGAAGGATATTAATACCCTCTTAGAGTTTTTCATACTAAACCTCTTTAGTACTTCCTCTATTTACATCTTCTGTGAAAGTCCTAGCATCCTATTTGGTCTATCTCTATAGACCTTAATATTTAGAATATAGGATGCTTCACTTAGGTCTTTCATGGAGAATTCCTTGGACAACCATATTTTGACTTTTTACAGGGAATATCATTCCTATATAAGGGGATGTCATCACGTACAATACGAGGAAGACAACAGCGCTCCCACTGACCTTCTTAAAACACACGATTCCTCTTTGTTTTTTTGATAAAATCAAATTTTGATCACATCATTGAAAGAGTGTTTCCATTGCTTAAGTCCATATATGACTCGAGCTTCTAACTATGATCAATCACTAGATGTGAAACTACTGCCATATAATATTCCTCAAGATATCCAATTAAAAATGTTTTCACGTCATCCTTGCCAATTTCAAAAAAATAGCGCAAGCAAGCAATGGGATGGATTTAGCATCCTGGAAAAGGTATCCTGATAGTCAATGCCTTCCGTTGATAACCTTTTGCACTAGTCATCCTTGAATGTCCCACATTTCCACACACCACTTTCTCTTGAAGATCCATTTACACCCAACAGTACTTACCTCTTATGGATCTACCAAGGTCCAGACTTGGTTTGAGTGCATCGAGTCAATTCTGACTGCATTGCCTCTAGCCATTCTCCGACGAATGACATCTCGTTGTAGATTTGGGATCATCACCAAGTACCTACGAGGAACTCTACTCTCAAATAAATATCAAGTATCTTCAGAGGATGGAAAACTCTTTCCGATCTACGAGTGGAGGAGGTAGTGTTCTTATTGGCTTAACCTGATATGGTTTCAATTTGTCCTTAGCTCATTGTGAGACTTTATCAAGCTTATCTTCTTTCCAATGCGCTATCTTGAATAAACTATTTTTCAAGAAAGATGGCATGTCGACTCACAATCACATTGTGGTCTTCTAAAATGTAGAAATAGTATCCTATTGACTCTTTAGGATATCCTATGAATCGAGCTTTGAAGGACCTAAACTCTAACTTGTCCGCTTGTTATCTTTTAACATGAGCTGGACAATTCCAAATTTTGAGATGACTTAGACTTGGTTTCTTATCATGCCATATCTCATACGGTGTGGTAGGAATAGTCTTAGAGGGAACCCTATTCAGTAGATAAATTGAAGTTAACAATGAATGTCCCCAAAGAAATTCAGGGAGGTTTGTGAAGCTCATCATGGATTGGACCATATTTAATAGAGTTCAATTTCTCCATTCTGAAACTCCGTTGAGTTGAGATGTTCCTAATGGAGTCCATTGAGAGACTATGCTATTTTCCTTGAGATAGTCTAGAAATTTTCGACTAAGGTATTCATCTCCTCGATTTGATCGAAGAACCTTAATGGATTTTTCAGTTTGTTTTTCTACTTCATGTCTGAATTCTTTGAACTTTTCAAAAGCTTCAGACTTGTGTCTCATAAGATACACATATCCATACCTAGACAGATCATCGGTAAAGATAATGAAGTAGACAAAATTATCTCTAGTCGGCACATCAAATGGGCTGCACACATCAGTATGTACTAGGGCAGGAAGATCTGTGGCCCTTTCCCCATGTCCTATAAAAGGGAGTTTAGTCATTTTGCCTTGAAGATAAGATTCACAAGTTAGATATGACTCGAAAGTCAACGGACTCAATAGCCCATTTTTCTTCAATTTGTTGATCCTATCTTCTGCTATATGACCTAATCTCAGGTGCCATAGATATCTATCGTTTGGACTATCCCTAGGTCATTTGGCATTCATATTTTGCTCAATAGTTAGAACAGGTACATCAATATGTAGCTGATAAAGATCATTAATAAGGAAATTATTTGCAATTTTATTTTTTTCATAAAGAATGTTACAACGGTCCTTAAAGAAGGTGATCACATAGCCTTCTCGTGCTAAGTATGAAATTAAAATCAAATTCCTTCTAGCTGCAGGCACATAATAACAGTCTTTCAAAACTAAGTCTAAACCAGATGGTAATCGAAGAGGATATGTTCTCACCATCATTGCAGCAACTCTTGCTCCATTATCGATGCATAGGATCATGTCTTCATCCCTCAGCCTCTTGCTATCCTCAAGATCCTGCATGGAAGTGCATAGATGAGCACTAGAACCAGAGTCAAGCACCCAACTGGATGCAGAAGAAATCATAAGGTTAGACTCAATAATGAGCATACCTCCAGAAGGACCTTCCTTCTTATTCTTCAGGGTGGCTAGGTAAGTAGGGTAGTTCCGCTTTCAATGGCCATCGCTGTTGCAATGAAAATATTTTTCTTTGATAGCGGCCTTCTTTTTTCCTCCTTCCACCTTCTGCTTTTTCACAGACTTCTTTTTCTTTCCATAAGACTTTTTTTTGGAAGAAGTCCATTCCATAGTAAGAACTGAGCCTTTAGAACCTTTCATAGAAAGCTCAGCGGTGACTAGCATATTCATTAATTCGGCCAAGAAATTTTAAAATTTATGCATATGGTAATTCATGATGAATTGCCCATATGCATCAGTCAAGGATTGTAGAATAATATCGTTCTGCAGATCCAAGTCTAACTTCACACCGAGCTTCTCAAGCTCTTCCATGTCCTTGATCATCATCAGATAGTGATCTTGGACTGACTGTCCATCATGCATCTTAGCCTTAAAAAGTCGTTTCGTGACTTGATACTTGGCTGCACGACTCTGTTCATCAAACATCTCCTATAGGTGAGCCAACATTTGGCGAGCAATCCCGATATCTTTATGTTGGCACTGGAGCTCATCAGACATCGAGCCCAACATGTAATATCTGGCCTTATTATCTTCGTTTATCCATTTTTTCAGAGATACTCTCTGTTCAGTGGATAGACGGGCTGGTAAGGTGGGAAGGTCTTGGTCCACTACATGTGTTAACTTCTTGAAACCCAAAATAATTTTGTAGTTCCTAAGCCAATCTTTATAATTAGGTCCGATCAGTCTATGTGTGTCCAGGATACATGCTAATAGGTTGGACGCAGACATTTTCCTGCAGAGAGTCAAAGATTCTAGTTAGATACTGTAATTATGACTTGACCAATTTATTTAAAAATTTTATTTTTAAATAAATTAGCTCTCACTATTTTCTCGGATCCCTACACTCTCTTTATAGAGATGCAAAAATTTTCATGATTAATAATTTCTAGTGGATGGTGCGGTCTCACCAACTGACTCATCACCTCACCTAACAGTTATTGGTGATGGGTTAGCCAATGAGTGAACAACTCTTGTTCAATGATTCTCTAATCATAGTGCCACCAAACTTGGTTCTCTAATTCATGAATCTCACCATATTCGGATATTGATCCACTCCTTAGTTAAGTCAGATCCACCATTGTACAGACTAGATTCTAATTGAGTTTGTCACCATATGAAATATTGAGGCCCAACTCATCCTCCAGCCCATAGCATCCAATGGCTAATAGACATGGTTGCATCTTTTCGGTGCAACTGAGCACTATATTTCCAGCTGGAACACAATCAATCCTCGGGAAGGGCCCGCACATCTACAATGGTGGAAGACTCAGACTTAATCTTTTTTAGGAAGAATTGATTAAGGTCTCATTAAACTAGACTTATTCATAGTCATAACAATTATGACCTAACCTAGTGGCCATGGTGTTAGCTTGGATTATTAACCACCTCAAATTCAGAACTGGGTTAATAGATATGGCCAGATAAGTGAGACGGTGGAAGGGATATGCCATTAACTCGTACAAGAATTGCATTCAGATCGAGTAGCTTCCAATAAAAACTAGTCGGTCGTATTGTGCCAAACTACCTTAGACACCAAATTATTGAGCAGAAATCAATTGGGTTAGCTACAATCCAGTAACTCTAACCCTGAGGCCTAATTAGGTCTTTGCTTTATCGTGACTCGATTCTTGACCCAACTAATTCCTTATTAGGTGCTCAATTACGCACTGTTGATCCCTCTACCAACAACTCTTGATCGATTGATCAACCACTTAGACCTAATGGGAGCTACCAGCCCAAACTCAGTAATTATGAATATGTCTTAGATCTAAAATTCGCTTCAATTTAGAATCTAATTAATATTTCATAATCTTAATTCTAATTTAAGTAGGTTCATAAATAATAAATATGGCACAATAAATCTAGGTTTCATGATCTAGGTTGGCAGAAAAGTTACGTTTGGATTTCGGATTAAGGACGAACACAGTACCACAACCATTATAAGAACACCCCATCGGATGGGAGAGAGGGTCTTTTAAACCCTCTTTCATTCTTATGAACGGCGCCAAGAGGAAATGCCTTAATCAGGAACATGCAATACCTACAAAATAGTTTTAGATCTATATCATAATCTCATATACAAAATAGACTAATCATTGCATATTTGACTCATCCTGATCAAATTCATGCATATTTTTAGATCTAAAATTATCTCAATAATAACTAAAAAAATTAGATTTAAAATCGATCTTATCAAAATAAACTCTTAATCTGATAATATGTAAACTATTCTATAACTAGTCAGACATCATCAATCATATTCATATGAGATTTAAAGTTAAATAATTTTTTGTTATTATTTTTTAAAGATATTATTATAAAATTATAATACCAAAAAATAGTAACATAATAGATCAAAATATGATTTAATTAAATTAAATAAAAACATAAGGACTATTCATAGAACTATCTCTATTATAGAACTAGTCATGCATTATTTTCTGAATCTTAATCCAAATCATTGAATTTAATTTTTTCTGATTCAGATTGATCACATCTCAGTGTGAAACTGAAATAATTTATTTTTTAATTAGAATAAAATTTAAAAATCAAATCTAAATCTTTTTAAAACCTTTGGCTCTTGATACTAGGAAGAAAAATATTGTTTTCGATCAGGTTCGTTCAGATCTGATCGAGGATCAAGAGATATATTTTCGAAAATTTTATCTCTTTGATCTAAATTAAAATTTAAGATGTCTAATTTGATCTTATTATTCTTAATAATTAAAAATAAAATTCTAAAAAATTAAATAAATTAATTTATCTTGATGAGGGTAAATCCTATACCCATTGGATGTCCTGTTAACATAATTCTAATCTACATGCAAAGTGCCTGGCCTTACGTATCACTTGGCTGGGATCCAGAGAATCCTCTTCTTCTCTATACATTCTCCAAAAATAAATGAAATCTTAATTTGGCAGGATCTTCAAAAATTATCTTTCGAAATCGTATATCCGTTGCGAGCAGCACAGTCTTCTAGGCTTTTATCGCCTTCTCTCATCTGGATTGCAC
>QRFJ01007062.1:0-96021 GCA_006176705.1 Cocos nucifera
ACTACCTGAGTTGGGTCTGCTAATGTGGTCCTAGTCAAGAAGGCCAACGGCAAGTGGAGAATGTGTATCAACTTCAAGAAGCTGAACAAGGCCTACCCAAAGGATGGCTATCCCCTGCCCAGAATTGATCAATTGGTGGATGCAATCTCGAGCCATGAGCTCCTCACCTTTATGGATGCCTTCTTCAACTATAATCAAATCTGGATGGCACCAGCGGACGAGGAGAAAACTGCTTTTATTACTGATCGTGGTCTTTATTGTTATAGGATCATGCCCTTCGGGCTTAAAAATGTAGGTGCAACCTATCAATGCTTGGTCAATAAGATCTTCAAGGAGCAGATCGACCACAACATGAAAGTCTACATGGATGATATGCTTGTCAAGAGCCGAACCTCATCCAATCACATTGCTGACCTTGAAGAGACCTTTAATGCCCTTTGAAGGCATAAGATGAAGTTGAACCTGACTAAATGCGCCTTTAGAGTAACCTCAAAAAAATTCTTGGGGTTCATGGTCTCAAGACGGGGGATCAAAGCTAATCCAGAGAAGATCCAGACCATCCAGAAGATGACCGCCCCAAAATCAATAAAGAATGTCCAGTGCTTGACCAGAAAGGTGGCATCTTTAAACCGCTTTATGATAAGTATCATAAATTCACCAATAAAAGTATTAATTTATCAATTAATTCATATTATTTTTTAAAAATTATTAATTAATTGATATATATTTTTAAAAAATTTATATTTTTATTAATTAAAAAATTAATTAAAAAAATAAATAATAAAATAAAATTTTATTATCAATAGAAAGAGCTTATTTTTTTATCACAACAAAATATGTTTTGCACAAAATAAAGCTAAAACGAAGAAGATATGAATTTCTAAAGAAATAAAATAAATAAAAATTAAATAAAAAAGAAAAATGGCTCATCCAGCTCCGCAAGCCAAGCCAAGCTGTCAAAGTTGACTTAGCCGCAGAAGCCGCTAGTCAATCCACAATCCAGATATTGACCACCAGCTCAGCGACAACCGATGAATCACAGAGCGACATGTGGTGGACCTAGACCCTTAACGAGTTCATGGAAAATCCATCATGGTTTACAGGGTAAAGAGGTAATTTCACATCAAAGCAGCGAGTATGATTGACTGAGGTGTACGGTGCAGCCAGTCCATGCGGTCCATAGCTATAGTAATTGCATGATCCGATAGCCTGCGTTCGATCCGATGGAGATCCGATGGCCCACGACAAACCCTTCTTTGATTCGAATAGTGCTCAACGATCTGGCATGATCCGATGGCCAGAAAACCAATTGATGAAGATTCGATGGTGGAGAAAGCTCCTGATGGTGATCAGGACTCCTAATGCACGATCAGCGGCCAGATTTTCTCCATCAACGCACGATCAATGGCCAGAATTTAATCCAACCTAATCTAGGCTGATATGCATTCGATTTTAATGATTTTTGGTCCGTTGGATTTCTATTGAACGATCAGATTTCATCTAGAGTAGTAGAATTCAACCAAAATTTCTTTTAACATAATTTTTACTCAGATTTCTCCATATTTTGATGATCAAAAAGCTCCTTAGTCCCACATTGCTTAGAAGAAAACTCTCCAGCCCTCCAAGCTCTATAAAAAGGACCCTAAGCCTCTAGAAATCGATTGATCTGATTAGAGAAAAGCTTTAGTACAGGGTGAAGCCAGGCTTTGGGTTAATGACTACTTTGAGGCAACGGATGCCAAGAAGAAGAGCTGGACTTTTACACCATCTTTCTGCCAATGCCAATCCAAGATCAGAGATCGAACTATTTTATTTTATTTTCTTTTCTTTTTAAATTTTATATATTTAAATTCTAAAATTTTAATTAATAAAAATTTTATTTTTATACTTTAATTTTAGCTCTTTATTTTTATTATAATTTAAATTTTATACTTTAATTATTACTTTTTATATTATTGCAAGTAGATGCTAAAATCTAACTAGTAGATCTTAGTACCAAGTTTAAATTCCCGCACCTTTTAATTTTTGCTTTTTATTTTTCAACTTTATTTTTTATTTCAAAAGTTTTTTCTTTTTTTATTTTCAAAAATTAAAGATTTCAAATCTAAAACACTATCTTTTCTATGGATTCGACCCCACTCACTGTTATCTATGTATTTTTAATTATTTTAAAAAGTTGGATTAAACTAATAAACACGGTGTCTTAACGACAACATTGTGCTCTTATCAAATTTTTGGCATCATTGCCAGAGAAGACACGAACATTAAGTTTTTTTATCTCTTTGATTTTTTTATAAATAAATTATAAATAAAATTTTTATTTTTTTATAAATATTGCTTGCTAACTTGTTTTTTATTTTGCAGAAAAAAAGGTTAAAGAACAAAAAGAACCAATTCAATTTTGCTTGGTGAGATCAATCCTAACTCTAGACCTCTTTTCTTTTTATTTATTTATTTACTTTATTTTCAAATTAATTTAAAAAATATCCATTTAAATCTAATTAAAAAGCTTCATGATAAGATTAGAAATCCTAACTGTTTAGAGCATGCATTATATTAGTTTTACTTTTATTTTTTTTGGTGATTGCTGGAGGCAAGGTGAGCTTTTCAAAATTCAATCAATTACATGCATCTAGTTTAATTGCATAAAACCCCTTGCTTGAAAATTTGAATATGCATATCATGTTAAATCAAATTAAGGGGACAATCCATTAAATAGGATAAGGTGGGGATTTGATCACCCTTTCTTGGCCCACAAATAACCAACCAGCATCCTGTATTGATCTAAGCCTTTAATTTTAAAATCAATTAGACATCAGCCCTAGAAGCTCGAGCTCAATAGGACAAGAAACCCTAAGAGTTGAACCAGGTTAGGGTTAGTCAATTTCACTAGTGTCTAGAAAAGTGGTTCAGGGATGACTGGGCCTGAAGGAAGGTGGTTTCTAATTAGTTTCGTTAGCTTACCTGGCCAAACGTAATTAGTGTCTAAGACAAGCAATGGGAGAACTCCCACCAACCTTATACTTAGCTGGCCAATTGATTGGCTGATTCTACACTTGAGGGCTTGAAGGTGACCTTGGCAGTTAGGAGTTATCTAGATCTAGGATAACCCTTAGTCAGGATTGATTGACCAACTTGATTGCTAACCAACATCAAACCTAATTAAACCTAATTCTTCTTTCTCTTATTAGTCTTAGGACTTTTTAGAACCTCTTCTTTAGAACTTTTATTTCTTTTTTTTTCTCTTCAAAAATAAAATAAAATAAAATAAAAATTAAATTAAAAATTAAATTAAAAACTAAATTAAACTAACTAAAAAATATTAAAAATAATAATTAAATTTAAATTAAATTAAATTAAAAATAATAATTAAAATAATGAAAATATTTTTTTAAAAAAATATTTTTTTAAAAAATAATAATATAATAAAATAATAAAAATAATAAAAAATTTAAAAAATTTTGAACCATACATTAGGGTTGCACTAGTACATATATGGTAGGAAATTACTTTACCTGATTTAGTTGAACCCAACCATAATATTGAAAGGCTGAACCATATTAAACCCGATGGCTGAAAATTTTAGAGAATCATCTAAGCAGATGAAGGAATATTTTATTTTTTCTACTTATAATCCATCGACTTATATCCAATTACCTAAAATTAATGCTACCCACTATGAGATCAGACCGACTACAATCCAGATGCTTCCATCTTTCTATGGAAACACCAATGAAGATCTTTATAAACATCTAGATGAATTCTTAGAAATCTGCTCTACGGTGAGAATTCAAAATTTAATTAATGATGCCCTCAGACTAATTTTATTTTTCTTATCATTAAAAGACAAAGCCAAGTACTGGCTTGGCACAATAGGAAGACCAATTAAAACTTGAGCTGAATTGCAAAATAAATTTCTTAAGAAATTTTATCCCATAGGCCAAACCAATATTATGAGGTGAACTATCATTGGATTTGCTCAGCTTCTAGGAGAACAGATTCATGAGTCATTGGAGAGACTTAAGAAACTTCTTAGAAAATGCCCACCATGGTTTGTCCAAATGGTAAATAGTTCAAGTTTTCTATGAGGGTTTAGAAAATCAATACAGATAGATAGTAGATGCATGCTGTGGAGGTGCATTCATGAACAAAAGTAAGGATGAAGCCTATGCCTTATTTGAAACTCTAAGTGAAAACTCGATCAACCATGCTTCGTTATCTTTCTACCAAAAGTGGGCAGGGATTTATGATCCAGATTTTAGTTCTAAGTCTGACTTGAACTAATTAGCTCAGAAATTATATAAAATCAATCTTTTTGCCCAAAAATTAGATCAAATCCTAACCCTAGGACAACAATCTCCTACACAATTCACATCATCTTTTAATTATCAGGAGATTTATTCAATCTATGATAGCCCAACCCATCATGTGAGTGAATGTTCTATGACTGCACAGTTTTCACCTTTTATCTAAGAACAAGTCCAAGCTACTAAAGGCTACTCTAAGCTAGTTAATGATCTATTTTTAAATTCATATAACTCTAGCTGGAGAAAGCATCCTAATTTTTCTTGAAAATCACAATAGACTTGGGCTTAGATCCAAACTCCATCAGTGCAAAATTATCAAAATAGACCTCAATACCAGAACTATGATTATAACATAGGTCAGCCTAGTAAGCCTTTCCAACCACCACATCATAATCAGCCCTCATACCCATCTCCTTAATAGACCAATCTAGCTGATGATAGATTTAACCAACTTCAATAATTGATTCTGACTCAACATCAATCTATCATCAGACTAGAAGCTCAAATTGGATAACTAGCTGAATCTAACATGAGGAGAGAACTAGGTCAATTATCGAGCCTACCAATTTCAAACAATCCACCTAATGTCCACCAACCACCTAGATCAAGTTATCAATTTAATGTCCCACTTAAGAATTTTCAATTTGAGAATGCCAAAGTACTTTTTGAACTTAAAAGCTATAGGGTTCTTATGGACCCATACCAAGACCAGGCGAAAGAGACTAGTACTGATACTAGCCAAAATAAAAATTTAGAGGAACTGATTAGTACTGAGACTAATCACATAGAAGAATCCGAGCCAGGAATTAGTACTGATGCTAGTTTCAGTATAAATGAGATAGACATAGGAAAAAAAAAATAGATAATTTATCCAAAATTTATAAATCTAAAAGCCTGTTCCTTTCAACCCTAGAAGTCCGTTCTTCTTACAAAAATTAAGAGGTATGCAATGAAGAGTCAATTAAGTTATTTAAGCAAGATCACATTAATTTACCTTCAGAATTAAAATCATCTTTAGTCATCCTTCTAGCATCCATTGAATCAAACTTAACTCCTAATACAAAAACTCTATTAATGAGTATTTTAGAAGAATAAATAGGAGAAATTCTTAATAAACATGGGTCTGAGAATGGGGTCACAAATTATGTCCCTAGAATTAACAATGATTATATCAATAATAGGATTATAAATCAACTTTCTGAGATTGGCAATCCAAAACCATTGAAATTTGTCAATCCAATATTTGACACAGGATAGTAAGCTGCATTGTGTCTGGCTGAAGACGGTAAACTTAGCACTTGTTAGGAGGCAACCTAATATTTAGTTTTTTTTCATCTAATTTATTTTTTTAGTTTATTTTTTTCAGGACATGTTGAATAAGTTGGAGGAAGAGCCTAAATTCTCAAAGGTATATGCTGGACCAAAAATATACTGAACTGAGTCAGGTGTATTCTTTCATGTTCTTTACTGCACCCTTTATTCTTCTTCATTGAGGACAATGTCGATTAAGTTAGGAGAAAGAAAAATAAAATTTTTAAAAATTTTAAGTCCTCAAAAGAATTAGTATTTAATATTTAGACACCTGATTATGCATAAGAATTGAATTAAACTAAGTATTTTTAAAAATAAAATTGATGCACAGATCAGAGAATCTGTGAGATACTGAGGAATCAAGTATTAAAAAAATTCAATAAAGAATTAAGTCTAGAACATAAAATATTTTTCTTTTGAGCATTTCTAAATATTTCTACTAGCATCAAAGAAAAGTTTACTTTTTATAAGCTTGTGTAGGGTAACTATACATTTTTTTATATTAAAAAAATTATTTTAATAAAATATTTTTTAAGTACTTCTCATTGAGTAATCGAGCCTCTTTGCCTAAGCAAGCATTGAGGTTCGCATCAAAAGATGGAAAGGGCAAAGAAGCTCGTTGTAATGCTAGTCTTAACTCGTAGTCTGTTTGATTTAAGCTAGTAAGCCCGAGGGATATTCTATACCTAGTATCCTAAATTCAACTGGTTTGGGAGTCATTGATCCAAGACTTGCTACATGGATCAAATAGAAAGCTTAATGGGTTAAGACACTCAATAGTGGTATAACGTTAAAAAAAAAATATTAATTTTCCACTGAGTAATCGAATTTCATTACCTAAGTAAGTAAAAATATTCACATCAAAAAGTGGATAATGTAAAAATAAAAATCAATAAATGAAGGGCGGAAGTAGCAATACACTTGCCTATACGAGATTTTAGACAATTCAAAGATAAAGGTAGGATAATTTAGAAAATATTCAAAAAAAATTTAATATTTTTTACTTAATTTTTTTATTGATAAGTATTAATATCCCAATAATATATCTCACTTATACTCTACTAAATATCAATGGCCATTTTGAAAACTACTTAGGTAAAATTCAAAACTTTAAAGTTAAAAGGTATTTAAAACTAAATTCTTTCTTTACTCGAGGATGAGCAAAGCTTAAGTTGGAGGATGTGATAAGTACCATAAATTTATCAATAAAAGTATTAATTTATATTAATTTTTAAAAATTATTAATTAATTGATACATATTTTTGAGAAATTCATATTATTATTAATTAAAAAATTGATTAAAAAATAATAAAATTAAAAAATTAAATTTTATTATCAATAGAAAGAACTTATTTTTTTGATCATAATAAAATAAGTTTCGTGCAAAATAGAGCTAAAACAAAAAAGATATGAATTTCTAAAGAAATAAAATAAATAAAAATTAAATAAAAAAGAAAAATGGCTCAGTCGGCTCCTCAAGTCAAGCCAAGCCATCAAAATCGACTCAGCCACAGAAGTCGCTAGCCAGTCCATGATCCAGACGTAGATCATCAGCTCAGCGACAACCGGCGAATTACGGAGCGACACGTGGTGGACCTAGATCCTTAAGGGGTTCATGAAAAATCCATCATGATTTATAGGGTAAAGAGGTAATTTTGCATCAAAGCAACGAGCGACGATTGGCTGAGGTGTACGGTGCAGTCGGTCCATGTGGTCCATAGCTACAGTAATTGCACGATCCAATGGCCTGCATTCAATCCGGTGGAGATCCAACGGCCCACGATAAATCCTTCTTTGATTTGAACAGTGCTCAGTGATCTGGCGCGATCCAATGGCCAAAAAACCAGTCGATAAAGATTCAATGGTGGAGAAATCTCTCAACGGTGATCAAGGCTTCCAACGCACAATCAGCAGCTAGATTTTCTCCATCAATGCATGATCAATGGCCAAAATTTAATCCGACCTAATCTGGGCTGATATGCATCCGATTTTAATGATTTTTGGTCTATTGGATTTCTATTGAATGGTCATATTTCATCTAGAGTAGCAGAATTCAACCAGAACTCCTTTTAATCCAATTTTTACTTAGATTTATCCATATTTTGATGATCAAAGAGCTCCTTAGTTCCACATTGCCTAGAAGAAAACTCTCCAACCCTCCTAGCTCTATAAAAAGGACCCCAAGCCTCTAGAAATCGATAGATCTGATTAGAGAAAAGCTTTGGTATAGGATGAAGCTAGGCTTTGGGTTAATGGCTACTTCGAGGCAATGGATGTCGAGAAGAAGAGCTGGGCTTCTATACCATCTTTCTACCAATGCCGATCCAAGATTAGAGATCGGACTATTTTATTTATTTATTTATTTTTTAAAATTTTATGTATTTAAATTCTAAAATTTTAATTAATAAAAATTTTATTTTTTACACTTTAATTTCAACTCTCTATTTTTGTTGCAATTTTATTTTTGCACTTTAATTATTGCTTTCTATTTTATTGCAAGTAGATGCTAAGATCTAACTAGTAGATCTTAGTACCAAGTTTAAATTCCTGCACCTTCTAATTTTTCTTTTTTTTTTTTGACTTTTTTTTTATTTCAAAACTCTTTTTTTTTTCAAAAAATAAAGATTTTAAATCTAAAAATACTATCCTTCCTATGGATTCGATCCGACTCACTACTATCTACGTATTTTTAATCATTTTAGGAAATTAGATTAAACTGATAAACACGGTGTCTTAATGACAACATCATGCTCTTATCACTTTGTCTCATAGTTGGTCGAGCGGTGTATGCCATTTTTCCAAATTCTCAAGCAATCAAAGAACTTCTGCTGGATGGTAGAGTGCCAACAAGCATTCGAAGAACTCAAGAGCTACCTCTGTTCGCCTCCACTATTGGCAAAGCCCAAGCTTGGAGAAGAATTGTTCCTATATCTGACGGTCTCTCCTACAGCCCTGGTAGTGGTCCTTATCAAGGAAGAGGCAAAAGTGCAACGATCGATTTACTACATGAGCTGAGTCTTAAGAGATGCGAAGACCAAGTACACTAAATTAAAAAAAATTAACTTACGCTCTTTTGATTGCAGCCAGAAGACTTTGACCCTACTTTCAGGGGCATACCATAACACTCCTCATTGATCAATCGATCAAGGTAGTTCTTCATCGAACAAATGCCTCTGTAAGAATAGCAAAGTGGGCTATTGAGTTGATAGAGTTCGACATCAACTATTGACCTTGACCATCAATCAAAGCTCAGATACTGACCAATTTTATAGTTGAATGCACAATCTCGGATGATGTTGAACCTGAGTAGTATGGTTGCAGCTAAGCGCCCCTAAAGAAAGGGCAGACCTTTCCGAAGGTTTTTGGGTCTTGCATATGGATGGCTCTTCCAATGCTTCCGATGTAGGTACTGGACTGATCTTGGTCAATCCCGAAGGGGTCATTGCCGAGTATGCACTATGCTTTGAGTTTTCTACAAAAAACAATAGGGTAGAATATGGAACTCTGATAACAAGGCTGAAGATAGCAAAAGAACTAGAGGTAAACTGCCTCAAAGCTTATAGTGACTCACAGTTGATAGTGGGATAAGTCAATGGCAGTTATGAAGCTCGGGAAGAGAGTATGATAAAGTATCTTGAGAAAGTAAAGAGCTTGACCTCAGCGTTCAATAGCTTTAGCATTTAGCAAATTCCAAGGGCACAGAATATCAGAGCCGACCTCCTATCCAAGCTAGCCACACTTGCCTCCAACGAACTTCCCAAAAAAGTATACTTTAAAGTATTGAAATGCTCGAGTATGGAAGAGTTGCAGTCTACAATGCAGATCGACCATGAGCCTTGCTGAATCGACTCATTGATTGCTTATCTCAAAGATGGGACACTCCCTTATGATCCAAAAGAAGCTCAAAAGCTAAGAAATCAAGCCTCCTAGTGTATTATGTATGAAGGTAAGTTGTACAAGGGATCATACCCCTTGCCATTTTAGAAATGTCTCTGACTTTTCGAAGCTAACTTTGCACTGTGGGAAGTGCATGAAGAAATCTGTGGAAGCCATCTGGGTGCCAGATCCCTATCTCACAAGCTGCTTCGATAAGGGTATTTTTTGCCAACTATGCATCATGATTGTGTCAAATATGTTAAAAGATGTGACCGCTACCAGAGAAATGCAAATATATAAAGGAATCCAGCCTCTGAGCTTACACCCTTGAGTGCTCCTTGGTCATTTGCACAATGGGGGATGCATATAGTTGGCCTCTTCCTAATGGCATCCGGATAGTGAAAGTTTCTACTGGTAGCAATTGATTACTTTACGAAGTATGTGGACGCTGAACCTCTAGCAAAAATAACTAAAGAAAAAATACAAAACTTCATTTGGAAGTTGATTGTTTGCAGATTCAGCCTACCCCATACCCTCATAATAGACAATAGCTGATAGTTTGCTAGAGAAAAATTTGCAGAGTTCTACGAAGGCTTGAACATTTCTCACCATTTTATATCAGTGGCCTATTCATAGGCAAACGGTGAGGCTGAGGTAACCAATAGTATCTTACTGCAAGGTATTAAAGCAAGGCTTGAGAAGACAAAATGAACTTGGGTAGACAAACTCTATCATGTACTCTAGGCATATCAAACTATCCAAAGATTGCCAACCGAAGAGACTCCATTCGCCCTAGCCTTCAAAATAGAACCCATTATCTTGATAGAGCTTAAGCTTCCGTCAGTGCGAGTTGTGGCATTTAATGAGGAGTGGAATTCACAAGATCTTAGGGCCAACCTCAACCTATTGGAAGGAAAAAGAAAAGAAGCTCAAGTTTGGATGGTGGCTTATAGGTAGAAAGTAGCTCGCTACTATAATTCTAAGGTCAAAGGTAAAGTAAGAGACTTGATACTTCGGTGAGCGGCTGTTTCGTAATCTCAAAATCAGGAAAAGCTCGCACCAAATTTGGAGGGCCTGTATGAAGTCAAGGAGGTCATCCAACTTGAAACTTATTATCTAAAGGAGCTCGGAGTAGCGACACTCTCGCACCCCTAGAATTTGGAGAATCTATGAATGTATTACCAGTAATCTTCAATAAAACTCTCTCTTTCTGATGCCTCTATTTTTTGGATCAAAATTGTATAATGATAGGAAATAACTCGACCAAACTTTATTTGAAAATGAAGTGAAGGCCTCATTAATCTAAGAGGAGATGAGGGGAGAGGCCCTTCCAACAGCCCTTATGCATCCTTACTATTAGATATATGTGCCCTAGAAGCCAGAATTGGCTGATACTTGTAATACACTTCTAGGAGCAAAATTATAATTTTGACTATAAATAATAAAATAGATTATTTTCTATTACATAAATATATTTAGTGTCTGTGATACATTCCTTGAGTTAATGGTAATGATAATTCATATTTTTAAGAGTTGAAAATTTAAGACATAAATTTTTATTTATTAACTCATAAAATGCTCCTGATCATAGAATCATCATGAGGATGGTGATTGATCCGAAAGGTTGGTGTACGATCGCTTCTCTTTAGTAGATGAGTCTTGAGTCTACGGTGTGGAGACACCGGAGCGAGAGTACAGGTACTCGTTAGAGAACGAGGGCACTGAGCGTGACCACCTCGAGTAGTCATTAGGGAAGTCTACCTTCTCGTCAATGACTGACTCGATGCTGCAGTAGTGTGTCTGGTTCTTTGACCTGAGATGCATCGGCAGTTCACCTTGAGGGTGTTATAGTTTGACTACACCATTACTCGGTCTCCTAGCCATATGGAACCCTGAGGTGTATGTTGGCTATAGCATGTTCATTGTAGGAACTGGATTGCATCAAGATGGAATCTATCTACCTCGGTGGTAGAGGAGCAGCCCTATGATGATCATGAGAATCAAGTCCATGAAGCCCATGGCCATGGCAGAGTGAAATAATAGAAAGAGTTTCTATTTAGATTTTCACATTGGACTCGAATCGAATGATTACATCATATGACAGAGACTAGGGTTTGACGAGTTCACCTTAACCCTAATCTGATCGGGGCTCAAGATAGAAGAACTGAAATCACACAGGTAGCTGCACCAAGAGGTTCGCATTCAGCTCTGATGGGTTGCCACCATATACTGCTAGGTGTCACTGGTGGATTTTGGGAGCAATTAGAATGATTTAGATGATCGATCATTCTAGCTGTTCGAATCAGAAGAGTTCTGATCCATCGAAAGGAGTTTCGATGATGTCGATGATAGAGATCATGACATATCCCATTACCATACAGAACTGAACCTAACTGGGTCACACAAACAAGGGTTTGAATCTGGTGATCATCAATTGAACTAATCTAGTTCAATTGATCTGAATGAGATTCAATTAGGTTCAAGGAAATCGTGCTAGCACTCGATTGAACCTAACGTTCTTCTTTTACTATCATAAATAAGTTGTCCTGACTGAGCCAAAGGAGTTTGTGCTCAATCAGAGGCCTTCATATGGTCTGACTGGAGGTTGTCCAAGTCAGAATAGGTTGTCTTATTTGTAAGACATTACCTGCCATTTTTGGTCACCTGCCATTTCTTGTTCTTTGACTTTGGTCAAAAGTCTACCTTTGACTGGTCAAACGTTGACCATTGACCCTTTGACTTTTGACCACATGTCATGCACCTATTGGAGAGCTGGTGGGGGCTTGTCCCCCTGCCAGAACCTGGCAAGGAGAAGGGCGCACATGCCAAGGGATGGCGTGAGCCCAAGGATAGGGATGCCTGGAGTCCTTGGATGGGACTCCAGGACTTCCTTGGATTTCTACTTAGGTTCCCTTGGGATTCTTTGATCAGTCTTAGGCACCAGTCTAAGACTGGTCCAAGGCACTCTCATCTGATTGGAATCCAGGGGACTCTCAATCCCACCAATCAGATTTAGATCTGATTTCACAAAGGGTTGTGATTGGTTGGGAGATGAAGATGACTTGGATCACGCTTAGTCTATAAAAAGACCCTGCGCCCAAGTGAAAAAATTAATAAGAAGTCAATCTTCCAAGCCACGCCCCAAGGCTGCCTCTCTCCTTTCTCCACGCCACCATCTCACTCCTCTCTCTCCCTCTCCACGTCCAAAAGTGTTTTGGATTTGGATTGGTGCGATTTAGATCAAGAAAAGGCTGAGATCAAAAGCAAGAAGGCTGCGCTGCTGCAGAAGAACGACTGCAGATCTTCAAAAGGAGTTTTGAAGATCCTCCAGATCAGATCCAGATCTGATTTTTGGAGGCGTGATAGAGAAGAAGAGGATCTCCAGATCCAGCCCGAGTGGATACCGGTAGAGGCCAGGCGCTTGCGTGGCTAGATCCAGAACCTTCCGCTGCAAACAGGATCATCAACAGGGTAATAGGATTACCCTAATTCAAGGTAAAAATTGAATTGAAAATTAATTTATTTTATTTTTTTATTTATTAAATAATAAGAATTAGATCTAAAAATCTCCTGATCTGATACTAGATCTAAGAGAAAAATTTTTTGAAATATATCTCTTGATCTGATCAGATCTGAACGAACCTGGACTCAGGGAAATCAGGATTTCCCTTCAACTGGTATCAGAGCCATGGTTCTAAAAATTTTTTAGATCTAATTTTAATTTTATTTTAATTAAAAATGATTTTAGATGTCACATGAGATGTGATCAGATCTGAAAATCAGAAAAAAAAAATTAAATGAATTTGGATCTAAGATCTAACATGAAGATATGCATGACTAGTTCTAGAATAGAATAGTTCTATAGAATCTAGTTTTGCATGTCTTTGATTTAATTTGATTAAATCATATTTTAGATCTATCTTATTTACTATTTTTTGATATTATAAGTGTTATAATAACATCTAAAAAACAGCAAATAAAAATTATTTAATTTTAAATATCATATGAGATATGATAGATGCATGACTAGACTAGTTGTAGAATAGTTCTACATAATTGGTCTAGATTAGAATTTATTTTGATTAGATCAATTTAAATCTAATTTTTTAGATTATTATGAGATAATTTAGATCTGAAAACATGCATGATTATGATACATGAGATGTATGCAAAATATGCCATGGTAATTAGATCTAATTTTTATATATGAGATATATGATATAGATCTAATAACTGTTTTGTAGTATTGAATGTTTATTGAATTTTCCTGATTAAGGCGTTCCTCTTGGCCGTCCGGTCATAAGAACGAAGAAGGGTTTAAAGGCCCTCTCTTCCCATTCGATGGGGTGTTCTTATGATGTGTAGGGGTGCTGCGTGTTCGTCCTTAATCAGAAACCCAAAACTTACTTTCTGCAAAACCCTAGATCCTGAAACCCTAGGATTTATTGTGCATATTTTGTTTATGAACCCTAACTTAATTAAGAATTAAGTTTATGGAATATTAATTAGGTCTAAAATTGAGAATTTCAGATCTAAGACATATTCATAATACTGGGTTCGGGCTTGGGTAGCTCAATTAGGTCTAAGCGGTTGATCAAACCGAATCAAGAGTTGGTTAGATGGGATCAACAATGCTTAAATTGACCAGCCTAATAGGATTAAGTCTGGGTCAAGATCGAGTCACGATCAAGCAAGACCTAATTAGGCTCAGAGGTTAGAGTCTGGATTGTAGGCTAACCCAATTGGTTCTGACTCAACAATTTGGTGTCTAAGGTAAGTTTGGCACATACGACCGACTGGTTTTTAATTGGAAGCTACTCGACCTGAATGCGTTCTTGTACGAGTTAATGGCATATTCCTTCCACCGGTCTCACTTACCTGGCCATATCTGTTGACACAGTTCTGATCTGAGGTGGTCAATAATCCGAGCTAACCCATGCCACTAGGTTAGTCATAATTGTTATGACTAAGCCAAGTCTAGTTTAATGAGACCTGAATCAATTCTCCCTAAGAAAAGATTAAGTCTGAGGTCTTCCACCATTGTAGATGTGCGGGCCCTTCCCGGGGTTGATTGTTCTCGGCTGGATACAGTGGCTCAGTTGCACCGGGAAGATGCAACCATGTCTATTAGGCATTGGATGCTATGGGCTGGAGGATGAGTTGGGCTCAATATTTTGGATACGGTGAGAGACTCAATTAGGAACCCAGTCTATGCAAATGGTGGGTCTGACTTAACTAAGGAGTGGATCAATATTCCGGATACGGTGAGATTCATGAATTAGAGACCAAGTTTGGGTGCACCATGATTAGAGAATCATTGAACAAGAGTTGTTCACTCATTGGCTAACCCATCACCAATAACTGTTAGGTGAGGTGATGAGTCAGTTGGTGAGACCGCACCACCCACTAGAAATCATTAATCGTGGAGATTTTCGCATCTCTACAGAGGGAGTGTAGGGATCCGAGAAAATAGTGGGAGCTAATTTGTTTAAAAATAAAATCCCTAAACAAATTGGTCAAGTCAAAATTACAGTATCTAACTAGAATCTTTGACTCTCTACAGGAAAATGTCTGCGTCCAACCCACTGGCACGTATCCTAGACACACATAGACTGACTGGACCCAATTATAAAGATTGGCTCAGGAACTACAAAATTGTTTTGGGTTCAGAGAAGTTAACACATGTTTTGGACCAGGACCCTCCCACCTTACCAGCTCGTCCATCCACTGAACAGAGAGCGTCTCTGGAAAAATGGATTGACGAAGATAATAAGGCCAGATACTACATGTTGGGCTCGATGTCTGATGAGCTCCAGCGCCAACATGAAGATATCGGGACTGCTCGCCAAATGTTGGCTCACCTGCAGGAGATGTTTGGTGAACAGAGTCGCGCAGCCAAATATCAAGTCACGAAATGACTTTTTAAGGCTAAGATGCGTGATGGGCAGTCAGTCCAAGATCACTGTCTGACAATGATCAAGGACATGGAAGAGCTTGAGAAGCTCGGTGTGAAGTTGGACTTGGATCTGCAGAATGATATTATTCTGCAATCCTTGACTGATGCATATGGGCAATTCATCATGAATTACCACATGCATAAACTTCAAAATTCCTTGGCCGAGTTGATGAATATGCTGGTTACCGCTGAGCTTTCTATGAAAGGTTCTAAAGGCTCAGTTCTTGCTATGGAACGGACTTCTTCCAAAAGAAAGTCTTATGGAAAGAAAAAGAAGTCTGTGAAAAAGCAAAAGGTGGAAGGATCAAAGAAGAAGAAGGCAGAACCGAAGAAAAAGGCCGATGGCAAAGGAAAGTGTTTCCATTGCAACAGCGACGGCCATTGGAAGCGGAACTGCCCTACTTACCTGGCCACCCTAAAGAACAAGAAGGAAGGTCCTTCTGGAGGTATGCTCGTTATTGAGTCTAACCTTACGGTTTCTTCTGCATCCAGTTGGGTGCTTGACTCTGGTTCTAGTGCTCATCTGTGCACTTCTATGCAGGGTCTTGAGGATAGCAGGAGGCTGAGGGATGGAGACATGATCCTACGCGTCGGTAATGGAGCAAGAGTTGCTGCAGTAGCCGTGGGAACATACCCTCTTCGATTACCATCTGGTTTAGACTTAGTTTTGAAAAGACTGTTATTATGTGCCTGCAGCTAGCAGGAATTTGATTTCTGTTTCATGCTTAGCACAAGAAGGCTTATGTGATCACCTTCTTTAAGGACCATTGTAACATTCTTTATGAAAGAAATAAAATTGCAAATGGTTTCCTTATTAATGGTCTTTATCAGCTACATATTGATGTACCTGTTCTAACTATCGAGCAAAACGTGAATGCCAAACGACCTAGGGATAGTCCAAACGACAGATATCTATGGCACCTGAGATTAGGTCATATAGCAGAAGATAGGATCAACAAATTGGAGAAAAATGGGCTATTGAGTCCATTGACTTCCGAGTCATATCCAACTTGTGAATCTTGTCTTCAAGGCAAAATGACTAAACTCCCTTTTGTTGGACATGGGGAGAGGGCCACAGATCTCCTTGCCCTAGTACATACTGATGTGTGCGGCCCATTTGATGTGCCGGCTAGAGGCAATTTTGTCTACTTCATTACCTTTACCGATGATCTGTCTAGGTATGGGTATGTGTATCTTATGAGACACAAGTCTGAAGCTTTTGAAAAGTTCAAAGAATTCAGACATGAAGTAGAAAAACAAACTGGAAAACCCATTAAGGTTCTTCGATCAGATCGAGGAGGTGAATACCTTAGCCGGGAAATTCCTAGACTATCTTAAGGAAAATGGCATAGTCTCTCAATGGACTCCACCAGGAACACCTCAACTCAACGGGGTTTCAGAACGGAGAAATCGGACTCTATTGGATATGGTTCGATCCATGATGAGCTTCACAGACCTCCCTGATTTTCTTTGGGGACATTCATTATTAACTTCAATCTATCTTACTGAATAGGGTTCCCTCTAAAACCGTTCCTACCACACCGTATGAGATATGGCACGGTAAGAAACCAAGTCTGAGTCATCTCAGAATTTGGGGTTGTCCGGCTCATGTCAAAAGACAACAAGCGGACAAGTTAGAGTTTAGGTCCTTTAGAGCTCGATTCATAGGATATCCTAAAGAGTCATTAGGATACTATTTCTACATTCCAGAAGACCACAATGTGATTGTGAGTCGACATGCCATATTTCTTGAAAAATAGTTTATTCAAGATAGTGGCATTGGAAAGCAGATTAAGCTTGATGAGAAAGTCTCACAAGCAGAAAGAGCTAAGGACCAAGTGGAACCAAATCAGGTTGAGCCAATAAGAACACTACCTCCTCCACCTCGTAGATCGGAAAGAGTTTCCCGTCCCCCTGAAAGATACTTAGGTATTATTTCAGAGGATGTAGAGGAAATGTTCCTCATAGGTAATGGTGCTCATGGTGATGATCCCAAAACCTACAACGAGGCGATATCAGATATCGACTCCGAGAAATGGCTTGAGGCAATGAAGTCAGAAATTGACTCGATGCACTCAAACCAAGTCTGGACCTTGGTAGATCCACCAGAAGGTATAGTACCTATTGGGTGTAAATGGATCTTCAAGAGAAAGATTGGTGCAGATGGGAATGTGGAGACATTCAAGGCTAGACTAGTGGCAAAAGGTTATAGTCAACGTGAAGGCATTGACTATCAGGATACCTTTTCCCCAGTAGCTATGCTAAAATCCATCCGCACATTGCTTGCTGTTGCAGCCTATTTCGATTATGAAATATGGCAAATGGACGTGAAAACGGCATTCCTAAATGGATATCTTGAGGAAGATATCTATATGGAACAGCCGCTAGGTTTCACATCCAGTGATACTGATCACAAGGTTTGCAAGCTGCAAAGGTCCATATATGGACTTAAGCAAGCATCTCGGAGCTGGAACACTCGTTTCAATGATGTGATCAAAAAGTTTGGTTTCATCAAAAATGAAGAGGAACCATGTGTTTTCAAAAGGGTCAGTGGGAGCGCTGTTGTCTTCCTCGTATTGTACGTGGATGACATCCTCCTTATTGGGAATGATATTCCCATGTTGACATCAGTCAAGATGTGGTTGTCCAAGGAATTCTCCATGAAAGACCTAGGTGAAGCATCCTTTATTCTAGGAATTAAGGTCTATAGGGATAGACCGAATAGGATGCTAGGACTTTCACAGAAGATGTACATAGAGGAAGTACTAAAGAGGTTTAGTATGGAAAACTCTAAGAGGGGATTAATACCCTTCAGACATGGTATTCATCTTTCCAAGAAGATGTGCCCCAGCACACCTGAGGAAATAGAACGCATGAGCAAGATC
Organism: Cocos nucifera; assembly: GCA_006176705.1. Classification (NCBI taxonomy): domain Eukaryota; kingdom Viridiplantae; phylum Streptophyta; class Magnoliopsida; order Arecales; family Arecaceae; genus Cocos; species Cocos nucifera. Next base: position 18,336 of record QRFJ01007062.1, read on the forward strand.
CCTTATGCTTCTGCAATAGGGAGCCTCATGTATGCCATGCTATGTACACGACCTGATATAGCCCATGCTGTGAGTGTCACAAGCAGATATCAGTCAAATCCAGGTGAAGAACACTGGACTTCTGTGAAATGTATCCTTAAGTACTTGAGAAGAACTAAGGATATGATGTTGGTCTTTGGTAATGGAGAACTCCAAGTCCAGGATACACAGACTCGGACTTCATGTCCGATATAGATGATCGAAAGTCGACATCTGGGAGTCTGTTTGTGTGCAATGGTGGAGCTGTCAGCTGAAAAAGTTCCAAGCAAACGGTGATAGCAGATTCCACCATGGAAGCAGAATATATCGCTATGTCAGAGGCTGCAAAGGAAGCATTCTGGTACAAGAAGTTTGCTGCAGAAATCGAAGTAATGCCATCAGATGCCATTCCTCTATACTGCGACAACAATGGCGCCATAGCCCTTGCTAAGGAGCCGAGGTCTCACCAAAAATCCAAGCACATTGAGCGGCGATACCACCTCATCCGCGATTACCTCGAGAAGGATTACGTTGAGGTCAAGAGAGTCAACTCCACAGATAATGTGGCAGACCCACTTACAAAGCCGTTGGGCCAGCAGAAGATCGAAGCCCACCTTGAGAAGATGGGACTTAGACTTGTAGCCAATTGGCTTTAGGACAAGTGGGAGATTGTTAGATATATGTGCCCTAGAAGCCAGAATTGGCTGACACTTGTAATACACTTCTAGGGGCAAAATTATAATTTTGACTATAAATTAATAAAATGGGTTATTTTCTATCACATATGTGTATTTAGTGTCTGTGATACATCCTTTGAGTTAATGGTAATGATAATTCATATTTTCAAGAGTTGAAAATTTAAGACATGAATAATCATTATTAACTCATAAACATGCTCCCGACCATAGGATCATCACGAGGATGGTGATTGATCCGGAAGGTTGGTGTACGATCGCTTCTCTTTAGTAGATGAGTCTTGAGTCTACGGTGTGGAGACACCGGAGCGAGAGTACAGGTACTCGTTAGAGAACGAAGGGCACTGAGCGTGACCACCTCGAGTAGTCATTAGGGAAGTCTACCTTCTCGTCAATGACTGACTCGATGCTGCAGTAGTGTGTCTGGTTCTTTGACCTGAGATGCATCGGCAGTTCACCTTGAGGGTGTTATAGTTTGACTACACCATTACTCGGTCTCCTAGCCATATGGAACCCTGAGGTGTATGTTGGCTATAGCATGTTCATTGTAGGAACTGGATTGCATCAAGATGGAATCTATCTACCTCGGTGGTATAGAGGAGTAGCCCTATGATGATCATGAGAATCAAGTCCTGAAGCCCATGGCCATGGCAGAGTGAAATAATAGAAAGAGTTTCTATTTAGATTTTCACATTGGACTCGAATCGAATGATTACATCATATGACAGAGACTAGGGTTTGACGAGTTCACCTTAACCCTAATCTGATCGGGGCTCAAGATAGAAGAACTTAATCACACAGGTAGCTGCACCAAGAGGTTCGCATTTTTAGCTCTGATGGGTTGCCACCATATACTGCTAGGTGTCACTGGTGGATTTTGGGAGCAATTAGAATGATTTAGATGATCGATCATTCTAGCTGTTCGAATCAGAAGAGTTCTGATCCATCGAAAGGAGTTTCGATGATGTCGATGATAGAGATCATGACATATCCCATTACCATACAGAACTGAACCTAATTGGGTCACACAAATGAGGGTTTGGATCTGGATGATCATCAATTGGACTAATCCAGTTCAATTGATTTGAATGAGATTCAATTAGGTTCAAGGAAATCGTGCTAGCACATCGATTGAACCTAACATTCTCCTTTTTCTATCATAAAAGTTGTCTCGACTGAGTCAAATGAGTATGTACTCACTCAGGTACCTTTACTTGGACTGATTGGAGTTTGTCCAAGTCAGAAAAGGGTTGTCTTAATTTATGAGATAAATTTGAGACAATACCTACCATTTTCCATCATCTGCTAATTCTTGTACTTTGACTTGATCAAATATTGACCTTTGACCCTTGGACATCTGCCCATGTGTCATGTACTTATTGGAGAGCAGATAGGGGCTTGTCCCCTCTCTAGAAATTGGAAAGAAGGGGGTGCATGCCTAGGATGGCGTGCGCCAATGGATAGGGATGCAGGAGTCCCATACGGATGGGACTCCAGGTTGCTTCTTGGTTTCTACTTAGGTGGCCCTTGGGTATCTACTTTAACCAGTCTTAGGTGCCATCTAAGAATGAACCTGTGGGTCTCTCATCTGATTGGATCAGGTGATGTCATCCCACCAATCAGATTTAGATCTAATTGCACGAAGCAACGTGATTGGCCGAGGTGATGCAGCACTGCATGGTGCAGCAGAGTCTATAAAAAGACCCTATCTGCGCCCACTTTTACAACTCCTCTTCCAAGCCACGTCCCAAGGCTGCCCCTCTCCCTTCTCCATGCCACCATCTAACCCTCTCTCTCCTCTCCATGCCCAAGGAAGTTGGGCCTTCAGATTAGTGCGAGCTGGATAAGAAATGGCTGACGAAAAAGGAAGAAGGCAGCACTGCTGCAGAGATGATGGGTGATCTTCAGAAGAAGTTTTGAAGATTCTCAAAATTAGATCTAGATGTAATTTTTGAAGAAAAGAAAGAGAAGGAGAAGATCTCTAGATCTAGTTCGAGTGGATATCGATAGAGGCCAGGCGCTTGCGTGGTTAGATCCAGAACCTCAGGGCTTCGGTAGGATCATCAATGAGTAATCAGATTACCCAGAATCAAGGTAAAATTAATTCATAATTAATTTAGTTTTATTTTTTTATTTACAAGATCATAAATCAGATCTAAAAAGTGTCAGATCTGATCTAGATCTAAGAGGTGATTTTTTGAAATATACCTCTCGATCCAATCAGATCTAAACGAACCTGACCCCAAAAAATCAGGATTTTTTTTCACTTACTGCCCCATTAGGAATAGGAGGAGAATCTCATTCTAACTTGAGTGAAGCAAAGGCCTCATTAATCTAAGATGAGATGAGGAGAGAGGCCCTTCCAATGGTCCTTATGCATCCCTACTGCCCTGTTAGAAACAGAAGGAGAACCTCATCCTAACTTAAGCAAAGCGAAGGCCTCGTTAATCTTAAGACGAGATGAGGAGAGAGGCCCTTCCAACAGCCCTTATGCACTCCTACTGTTCTATTAAAAATAGGAGGAGAATCTCATCCTAACTTGAGCAAAGCAAAGGCTTCGCTAATCTAAGATGAGATGAGGGGAGAGATCTTTCCAATGGCCTTTATGCGCTCCAACTATCTTTTTAGAAATAGGAGGAGAACCTCATCCTAACTTGAGCAAAGCAAAGGCCTCGTTAATCTAAAATGAGATGAGGGAAGAGATCCTTCCAATGGCCCATATGCGTCCCTACTGTCTTGTTAGGAATAGGAGAAGAACCTCATCCTAACTTGAGCAAAGCAAAGGCCTCTTTAATCTAAGACGAGATAAAAAGAGAGGTCCTTCCAACAGCCCTTAAGCACCCCTACTATCCTATTAGAAATAGAAGAAGAATCTCGTCCTAACATGAGTAAAGCAAAGGCCTCATTAATCTAAGATGAGATGAGGAAAGAGGCCCTTCCAACGGCTCTTATGCACCTCTACTATCTTACAAGAAATAGGAGAAGGCCTCATTAATCTAAAACAAGGGAAGGAGAGAGGCCCTTTCAATGACCCTTATGCACCTCTACAGCTCTGTTAGGAATAGGAGAAGAACCTTATCCTAACTCGAGCAAGATAAAGGCCTTTGATTATTTAAAATCGAAAGAGGGGAGATGTCCCTATCAACAGCCCTGTCGAGCCCCTACCACACCGATGGAAATAGGAGGAGAACCTCATTTCGATGCAAATACAGACCTCTAGTTAACCAAGATAGGAGGAAGACTCTACCTTAGCAAAAGTAGAAACCTACCCCATCAGGAACAGAAGGAAAATCTCATCATAACCGGGGCGCAAAGTAAAGGCCAACCTCGTCAAGAGCAGAGAAAGACCTCATCTTGACAAAGGGTCCAAGAAAACCAACTAAGCTGGTAATGGAAAGATAACCTCAACCAAGCATGGATAAAGATGTCCGGTTATGAAAAGATGGGAGGAAAATCAATCTTCAAAAATCATTTCAATAGAAAGCAATGTGGAGAAAATAGAGAAACCAATGGTTAATTCAAGCAGAATGAAAAAGATGACTGAAGAAAGCATTTCTTTATTGATGTCCAGGTCCTTTGCAAAGCTGAGGTCCACAAAACCATCCAAAAAAAAGAAGAGTGAAAGAGAGGAAAAAAGAAGTCAGAGATGTCAACAGACATTCAACTAACACAAAATGAAAATGAAGAAAGATATCATTTCATTGAATCAAAGTTAAGTACAAAATAAAGGTCTACAAGATCGGTTATAATTGTAAGAAAGAAAAAGCCAAAGTTCTAAGAGGAAATTAGTTCCTCAAACTTCGAACTATAGGCCATCACTAAAGATTGTTTTAGGCTAACAATCTCTTCCTTGAGCTCCTTCCTTCTCATCAGGTTGTTGCGGAACATCTTGTCAGCCCACTGATAATTATTTTCTGACGTCCGCAGCCTTTTTCTCAGAACTTTATTTTAGCTTCAGCATCTTTGATGACTTGTTGTTCACAAACTAATTGAAGCCTCAACTACTAAACTTCAGCTTTCTCAGTTTTAATTGATTCCAAGAGTTCGCCCATGATCCTCTTCAAAGAAACAATCTCCTCCAACTTCCTACTGATGCTGGATCGATCGCTGTCAGCGAGCCACTACTGAAGCGGAGCAACCTCGCTGTTGGCAGTTCGAAGCTGCTGCTCAAGTTTGGATATCCTACCATACCAACCCACCTGGTAGGTCTCATAGGCAGACTTGGCATCAGACAATTGCTTCAGAGCATGAAAAATCTTTGGGACCAATCCCATTCATACTGAGCCTTATCGGTAGACCATAGCTAACTCTCCTCCAGTAGTTGGATCTTCTCTCTCATCATCCTAAGCTCTGCATTAAGAAAACTGATCTTTGTAGTTAGCATCCAGGATTTATCACTGGCGCACTTTTTAAACTCAACTAATTTTCTCTTGAATCTGCCCTTCTTGATGTTGAAGCTTGCGGAGTCCTTCATGTGAAGCTTGCGGAGGTGGGTGATTTCAATTATCACCTCAGAAGCATTCTTCCTGAATTTCTGAAGCTCATCCTCTATCTTCTTCAGCTTCTTATTCAGATGGTGAATTTTTCTCTTATAGTCCTTGAGTATTGGTTTTAGAGGGATCCCATGAGGCAAGGGATCAGCATTAGTCAGGGATGATGGGCCTTGACTCTGGTTACTAAAGGGACTTTGAATAACATTCACCACAGCACAAATGTAAAGAGGAAAGAAGTTCATTTTCATTTTTTAAAATATTTTACACCAAAAAGAAAAAAAAATACAAGTAATCAAAGATTTTGAACCTCGATCGGTTCAGCAGTAGGTGAGGTTGGTGCATTCCTTGCGGCCTCAGGCTCGACTGTAGGTCCTGGAGCTTCAGATGTGGGTTCGATAATAGGAGAGATGGCCCTAGCATTAGAAGGACCAGCTTCTTTATTGGGCTCATCTATCAGAAGGTCGAGATCCACCTCTGAAATGTTCTTCACAACCCTCCTCATGCAGATCTTGAATCCCTCCAGAAAAGCTTCCTGGGCGAAGGCAATCTTGATGTCTTTCATTGCTTTGGAGGACTTGAAGGCCTCGACAGTCCGCTCCCTCTCAGCGTTGACCTCCTCTTTAGCCTTCTTTCTTTTATCCTCTGAAAGAGTCAAGACCGTCCTCAGTTCCATAGAAACATCCTCTTCTCTCCTCAATGCCTCTTGAAGGCGATCGATCTCTATAGTTTGTTCCTCTGAGGCTACCTTGAAACGATCGACCTCGGTCTGAACCCTTTCTATCTCTACTTGAGCCTCATGGAGGACCTTGAAAAACTCAACTTGGTAGAGATCGGCTATCTTCGAATGGACAAACAAGTAATGCCCCAGCTGCAGGATAGAAACAAATTAAGTCAGAACTCTAGGAGTACATCCCGCATTCGATCAAGTTCGAAAGTATTAATTACCTCAAGGAAGGCAATGAAGGACTCGTCAAATCTTTCAACATCCTCCTTCCCAACCATTTTATCAACAATGTATGGGAGGATGCTGTCCTTCATCAGGGACTGGACGACCTCTCGGTCATCCAAGGAAGCTTGCTCCTGATCGGAGCCCTCACCACTCAAGTTTCTGGCCGTCCTCCTTACACTTTTTCTGATGGCATCCATTTTCTTCTTCTTCTTCTCAATGACCTCGCGCTGCTCAAGAGGTGCAGGGGCCTCATCCACTTGGGGCAAGGTTAGAGTTGGTGCTGCCACATCAGCCTCTAGGACGGGCGCTGCCTGGATCAGCACGGTCAAGATCGGCTCATCAGTGTGAGCCTTCTTTGATGTTTCTTTGGTGGAGCTGCCCTTCCTCTTGAGGGACTTGATCCCCTTGGCCAAGCAGTTCCTCTCCTCATTAGTCATTTCTACAAAGAAAGAAATCAAAGTTAGAGAGAGAAAAGAGACCATGCATAATTAGCGGACTACAAAGGACTACCTATCAAATTGAGAGAACTAAGACCAAAATCGAACAAGGTCTGATCATCTAGCAGCCTAGAGATTAGGGGAGCTCGATAGTTTTTTAGCTTATCGATCAAGTCCCAATCCTCTTTCTCAAGTTCGGAGGCTTGACGGATGGAATCCCTTATGTCGTCCCAGGAAGGAAGTCCTAGTTCTAGAAAAGATCATAAGACGAAAAAGAATTTCTCCTTCTAGTTATGAATGGAAGAAAGGATATCCTTGAGTAACCCCTTCTTGTCAAACTAAGGAGACACATACCACCAATCTTTGATGATCGAATGATGTTTGAAGGTGAAGAAGTTACGGAATAAGAAGATAGAAGATCGAACATCAGCCATTACGCATAAGGAGAGAAATCCTATAATGAACCTAAAAGAGTTTGGTGCCATAGCGGTAAAAAAAATGTTTAAGAATTTGAACAAGTTGATTATAAAAGAAGGTATGGGTAGCCGAAGTCCTGCTCGGAGGATTTCAACATACAAACAAATCTGGCCAAGAGGAGGAGAATAGGCTCGATCGTTAGGACTAGGGAGTTCAAGGTCGTAATCAGAAGGAACTCCAAACTGAATCCTAATCAGTGAAAGATCATTCGACAGAAGTCTGCATGGGATAGTATTGGGGATGAAGGATGGTTGAGGTACTTTTATAAGTTCGAGGTCCTTATGGGGAGGATCCATTAAAGCCAAATGCGCCTAGCTTCCAAAACCAGTTGACCAGGATTATTCAAAGGATATGAGGATCAAACTAAAGTGGAGAAAATTCTAGAAAAATTAATGAAAATAAAATTTGAGACCCTCTCAAAGAAATTGAATGGGTAGAGATGCCAAAAGACATGAATGATCAAAAAGATGGGTTCAAAAACTGACCTAAATCAATGAGGAAGAATGGAAAGGTGACAAACTTGATTAAAACCAAAGGAGAGAGCCTCTAGGAATCGAAGGAAATAATGGAAGACACTGGTGCTCTAGGGCAGAAGGGCGAAGACGACCAGAGGGAAAGAGAGGTGACCTAAGTGAAATGAAATTCCAAAGAGGAAGATGAGTTTAAATAGCCTTAAGAATCCAGGACGATCATGATTGCAGATCTTCACTGACCAACTTTAGGTCGATGCATGTCTCCCTCATCATGGCAGTAAAGCGGCAATGGCTAGAATCTTTATTGTGCTGTACCTTGGGTAGCGCTTCGGTGGGAGTCTCAAAAATTCATCTTTTCGAGTTAAGTCATACTAAAGAAGTTTCAGTGTCAGCAAAGATAGTGCTAAGACTTTCTCTACAAAGGGCGTGAAAGGTGGAAAAGAATTTCGGCACTCGCATTCTTCTACTCCCTTCTTTCAAAATTCGAACTCGAGAGTTGGAGGGCTTGTGTTAGGGATAGACCCTTTCCTACCGAAGTTTGGAAAGAATTTGAATCTTGGGACGACCTCATCCAGTGACAGCAATCATGGCCAACTTCATGCAATAACTCGAGAACCTCCGGGGCCTCATGAGTCTCATCCGAATGAGCTTGAATAGTGGCAGTGGCTCTCAAAGCAGTTAAGTGATTGATCATGATGCAGTCTGGCCTGATCGAACTTGAAGCTGCTTGGACTAGAATTCATCCAGATTGCTCAACACTGGATTAACACCAAATTGCCAGAACTCCTCCTTTCTGGATGAATTTCTACAATCTACAAAGAGTAGCAGACCTTTGCATTCTCGTGCCAAGAGCTTTTGATATATGTGCAAAAGAGCCTCATCTCCACCTTATTAACCTTCAAACATTCATGAAGGTCATAGAGCTTCAAAGAAAATGATTGAGTCACAAAAGTATCATAGTCATTTATAGCTGCCAACCAAGCTCTCACTGGTCGATCTCCTTTCGATCACCAGATAGGCTCCTTCCGATCGAACTTCTTTCGACTAAACTCCTTCCATCTTCTAAACTCCCTCAGTGATGCCCCAGTCGGACCCCCTCCAGCAGATCTCCTTTTGAACCACCCACAGTCGGATTTCTTTCAGATTCCTCCAATGGATCTTCTCCTAGATTTCTTTTGGATGATCTCCTTTTGGATGAACTTCATCAATCATCCTCCTTCTGGATGATCTCCTATAGTCGGGTTCCTCCATTTGATCTTCTTTCAGATGATCTCCTCTAGGCAAAATTATTATGAATGAGCTTTTTTCAGTTGTTAGGTAAGTTTTTTTCAGTTGACTTTCTCCCAATCATCTAGAAGGACCTCGTATTCCATATGAATTTGGCTACCAGCTTAATACAAATCAACATACAAGTAGACAATCTTAAAGGAGTCCGAACTACTCTGAAACTGGTGTAATCCAAAGCTCTTCACTGCTAATGCCTACTCCATCTAAACTTCAACTATTAAATTCCAATTGACTAGTGTGTCACGATAATAAATACTATCCTTCATAACAAACTCCAAATGATCTGAACGGCCCACTACTAGATGGTTATGGCTGTCATCATCAGTTTGTTATAGGCTTCATCTATAAAGGGACCCTCTAGATATATTTTCTCTATGCTCACATTTTTCTTCCTATTGCTCTGCTCCTTAATTTCTTGAGTACTCCATTTCTATTGATCGAAAGAGCTGACTTGACTGTCAGAGGGTCTACTGAAGCCACCACCCCCAGCTCTGATCTGGACTTTATTTTGCAGGTCGTCGGTGGCGGCCTCATCTCCCCCAACTATAGCTCACTCCGACGTTAACCAGATTTCACACCAACAACTTCCTTGTCGAGCTGTTAAATATGCTCTAAATAGTAGAGAGCCATATCAAGAAGGATAAGGCTCCTCTTCTTCTTGTAGATGGGATCATCAAGAAGAAGGTAGGCAAAAAAGATTCAAAGAGGAGGCTAAACCCAAAAGATGGCATAAATAAAAAGAAAAAGGAGAAGAAGGCCTTCAGATAGATGATCTATTTTCACTATGGCAAAGCAGATCATTGAAAGAGGAATTGCAAGGTTTACCTTACAACTGTAAAGACTGGATCAAATAATGCACCAAAAGGTATATATGAGATACAGACAATATTGTCATTGAATTCTTCCATTTCAATCTCTTGAATATTGGATACCGACTGTGGTTTTCATATCTACAAATCACTATAGGAGCTGCAAAAAATTAGGAGTTTGAAGAAAGGTGACTTTGAGCTCTACGGTGCTGGAGGAGAGTCCATCCAAGCGAAAGTTGTAGGGACAAATATTTTGAAGTTACCTTCTAGAAAGATCTTAGAGCTGACAATTTATTATTATATATCTAAGATTATTAGAAATATTATATCTATGCCCTTGTTATTAAAATAAGGATATAATCTTGATGTAACAAGCAATGGTTGCTCTATCAAATATTCTAATGAAATTATATGCAATGGCATTTTTAACAATGATTTGTTGACTTTATGTTTGGATGATAATATATTTTATATTGATGAAAATAGAAAATATAAGAGAGAAGACTTAAATAATACTTTACTTTGGCATTATCGACTTGGTCATATTAGTGAGATTTGGATTAACAAGTTATACAAAGAAAAGTTCTTTGATCCTTATGATTATGAATTATTAGAAACTTATGAATCATGTGCCATGGGTAAAATGACTAAGACACCATTTACTGGACATGGAGAAAGGACAAGTGAGTTATTAAAACTTATACATACAGATATATGTGATCCTATGACCACTCAAGCTAGAGGAGGATACTCTTATTTTATAATATTTACTAATAATTTACCTAGGTTTGGATATATGTATCTTTTGAAACACAAATCAGAAGCTTTTGATAAATTTAAAGAGTATCAAAGTATGGTCGAGAAATAAACTGAAAAAAAGTATAAAAATTCTTCAATCTAATTGGGAGGGAGAATACTTATCTAGTGAGTTTCTAGACTATCTTAAAGTAAAAGAAATTCTCTCTGAATGGACTCCTTTTTATACACCATAGTTAAATGGTGTAGCCAAAAGAAAGAATCATACCTTATTAGATATGGTATGATCCATGATGTGCTTCATAGAGTTACCTGTTTCTTTCTGAGGTCATGCTTTAGAGACTGCAGTATACATCTTGCATAGAGTACCTTCTAAGTCTATATCTAGCACTCCATATGAGATATGGAGAGGTAAGAAATCTAATCTTAAGTATCTTAAGATATGGGATTGTTCAACATATGTCAAAAAAAATTTTGGACATAAGATAGATGCTTGAGTAGATAGATGTCTATTTATAGGATATCCTAGACATAGTATGAGATATCTATTCTACCACTCTACTGAACAAAAGATATTTGTAAATAGACATGCCACTTTTATGGAGAAAGAGTTTATCCTAGAAAGAGGCGGTGGAAGAAATATTGAACTTAGTGAAGTTCACGAAAAATAAATAGATATTTTTCAATCAAATAAATATATAAATAAGAAAGAAATAGAACATACAACTCCAATCTGTAGGTCTAATAGAGTGCGACATGCACCTATGAGGTATAGATTCATTATTAAGAATAATGAAGCCCAAGTCATTGAGAATGATGAGCCTCTGACCTATACAGAAGCCATCATGAGTAGAGACTCAGACAAATGGCTGGCTACCATGCAATCCAAAATGGACTCCATGTACACCAATAAAGTATGGACTTTGGTAGATGTACCAAAGGGTGTGAATCCTATTGGATACAAATGGGTCTATAAGAAAAGATTGGAGTGGATGGCCAAGTTGAAACCTATAAAACCATATTAGTAGCCAAGGGTTTTAAGCAAAAATAGGGGATTGATTATGATGAAACATTTTCACCTATTGCCATGCTTAAATCTATTTGGATTATGCTTGCCATATCAGCATACCATGATTATGAAATATGGCAAATGGATATGAAGACCACTTTTCTTAATGGTTTCCTTGAGGAGGAAGTCTACATGTCACAGCTAGAGGGATTTATGTCAAATGAGAGACCAAGTCAAGTATGCAAGCTTAAGAGATCTATTTAAGGATTAAAGCAAGCTTCAAAGAGTTGGAACATCTGCTTTGATGTTGCAGTCAAAGAATTTGGCTTCATCAAGAATGTGGATGAACCATGTATGTACAAGAAGACTAGTGAGAGTGCCATAGTTTTTCTGGTTCTGTATGTAGATGACACACTTCTCATTGGGAATGATATCATAATGTAATTGGTCAAGTTATAGCTATTAAATAGATTTTTCATGAAAGATTTGAGAGAAGCATCCTATATACTTGAAATAAAGATCTATAGAGATATCTAAGAGGATGCTAGGCTTGTCCTAGTCTAGGTACATTGACTTAATACTGAAAAGGTTCAGTATGGATTGGAGTAAAAGAGGTTACTTATCCATGAGTTAAGGCATACATCTCTCTAAGAAGATGTCTCCTAAGACACCTAAAGAGAGAAATAGAATGAGTTCTATTTCTTATGCTTCGACTGTAGGATCAATAATATATGCCATGTTATGTACCAGGTTTGATGTTGCTTATACTGTAGGCATAGCCAGTAGATTTCAGACTGATCTAGGAAAGGATCATTGAAAAGCTATGAAAAATATTCTTAAGTACATGAGAAGGACTAAGGATATTTTTCTGGTATAAGATGGATCTGATCTCAAACTAGAAGGATATTCTGACTCTAATTTTTAATTAGATCTAGATGATAGCAAATCTATTTTAGGATATGTTTTTACTCCGAATGATGGAGCAGTGAGTTGAAAGAGTACCAAGCAGCCAACTGTAGCTGATTCAACTATTGAGGTAGAATACATAGCTGCAAGTGAAGCCACCAAGAAAACTATCTAGGTGAAGAAGTTCATCACTGAATTTGGTATTGTTCCTAAAATTGAGAACCCAGTACCACTTTTCTATGATAATATTGGAGCAGTTGCTCAAGCAAAGGAACCAAGGTCTCATCATAAATCCAAGCACATTCTAAGATGCTTCCATCTCGTTCGTGAAATAATTAAGAGACAAAATGTTGTCATTGAATGAGTAGATAAAAAGAACAATATAGTAGATCCATCACTAAGGCTTTACCACAGCAGTAGTTCGATCGCCACCTTGATTATATGGGATTAAAATATAAGGGCGATTGGCTTTAGTGCAAGTGAGAGATTGAAAGGAATATGCCCTCAAGCCAATCAAAATTTATATTTTGATGGGCTATTCTTTCGTCTTCCAAACTCATGTAATGACATTTTCAAATAAATAAAGGCCTTTTTTTTATCATATGTTGCATCTTAATTATTTATTTAAGATTATGATGAATCCCATAAATTAGGAATATGATTTTAGGGTTATGATGAGATCATACCTGTAAGACCTAAAACCTTAAAACCCTAATCTAAAATATTTTTAGTTGATGGAACAATAAGTTGGTGATCAATATTTCTGAAAAGACTAGCACATCCTATGTATGCTTAATTAAAAGGTGATTGATCTCACTATCACTTGTGTATGACACTAATACAAGAATGTGGGTGCTCATTAGTAAATGAGTTCACTAAATTGATCCAACTTGAGAAAATCTAATGAAGTCTTATCTACATGTCCATAGATGGTTCTTCTCATAGTGGGAGTTGTGCATGTAATCCTTTGACCTGAGACTACCATAGAAGCTTATATGCATGAATTCATATTTTGGTTCATACTCATTCATGACTTAGTCATGTACAGGATGATTTGGATATGGTAGATTGTATATGGAGGTTATGAGTAGGTCAATAAGAAATTGATCACTCCTAGTAAGAGGAGATTGTATCCTACTTGCTTAAATCGAATGATGATTCAGGAAGACTTTGATTAAAACATGATGAAAATTAGAAATGATTTCTAATGATTCATTAATTGAATCATCATCATATGAATAGAAGAAAAATGAATATGAAAATGGATTTGACATGATTCCATATCCATAGTCATATTCGAGATGTAGGATGATTGAAGGATCCTATTACACAATAACTTTTCACTGAAGGATATTTTTGATATTTCTATCAAAATTTTATATCTTTTGGATAGACATGATACATTGCAAGATATCAATATTATCTTGTGGGTTTGATCAAATTAAAGAGTTTAATTTGATCATTAATTAGAAAGTGTTCTAATTGTTCGAATCGGGTTAGCTAGTTTTGACCTAAATCGGTTTGGTTGAGTTCTAACCAAATTAGGTCAAATTACATCCGGATCCACTACTGGCTAGATGTAGAATCCAATGGGTCACACACAAAGGAAATTAATCAAGGGTCTAATTTGATTAGATCATGTTTATAGGTTGAATATGCTAGCACATATTGCAAACCCTAGCACCTAGATTCAAATCAGATTCGAATCGAGTTTTGATTTGGGCTAATTAAATCCAATTTGAGTCAAGTCAAATTTGGCTAATTGATTGGATTGATCTTTGGCTTGATGATTAGAGTCTAGGAATCATGTAACAGCAACCCATGCACCAGAGACTCTCTCTCTTGGTGCATGAGGTTTTGATTTATGTGCTTGGGACATATGGTGCATGGAAGTATTTTTGATGTCAACGACCTTCGTTTATTTCATGTAAAATATGTTACATGAATTTTAGATGAAGAGAGATCATAGAAGAGTCCTTCTGCTAATGAATCTCTTCATTGGTTATCTGGTATTTGGATAACTAAGGAGTCCTTGCCGTCCCCTCCCTTGTAGGCGCCTCTTGGACCAAGTCAAACACCTTGAAGCTTTGACTTTTCCACACTCAAGTTTTCCATGCCATCTTCTAATTTGGAGCCATCCTTTTAGATCTTTGGATCAGCATTTAGTGCTGATCAATGATAGAAATTAATGGCGCTAATATAAAAGTGTTGCAACTCTTCGGAAGAAAGTTATGTAGAATTTTATGAAGAGTCCTTTTGCTTTAAGGCACTTCTTCATATTAATTCTTTGAATTCCATGTAGCATTTTCTTTTGATGGGGTGTGATTTTTTTAAATGGACATGAGATGAGAATTAGGAATGGGCATGAGAAATTTTTGGAGGCATCCCTACATATATTATAAATAGGGATGCGGTCCGGGAGTCCAAGGAGATTCATAACTCTTCTTTCTTTCTTACCACTCTCCCTAGTTGTCCAATTTCTTTCTTCCTTCTCTTGTTAAGACAAGTCCTAATTAAGGACAAAAGGTTTGGTTTAGGATAAGGCCTTAGGAAGATTGTAAAGGAAGACAAGGAGAAAAGAAAGATAAGATAGAGTAGTTTAGAAGGGTGATAGCAAAAGGTTGGAAAGGTCTGCCTAAATAATTAAAGTTCTTGTCATAAGAATTTTAATTAAAATAATCAGAGGTGCTGGTGTCTTGATCAAGTCCCCATGTGGACCAACATTAGAGGGTGAACACGTGGGCATCTAGTGGAACCTTTGATGGACTGTTGTCGATGATCAGGGTTAAGTTAGGATTAAGCAATTAGAGGTATGTTCCAATATCCTAAATTTATATTTTAATTATATATTATATAATTTAAATTCTAATAAGATGGTCCTAGATTTTTGATTTGGTTTTATGATTTCATAATTTTATTTTAAAATCTGTGCTTCCGCTTTGTACACCAAACCCTACATAGAGATTTATAACACTTGTCCACCACTCTTGAGTTTGAACTCAAGCCAAGGTTGGGTAAAGAGAGTAGAGACGTAGAGCCAAGGCTGCCAAGATAAGCTTGGTCAACATGCTTTGGCAACCAAACCCAACAATCGGTAGCAATTTGCCATGCATCGCGAATCCATATGCTTGTCTTTGCTCCATTGATCTAGGTCATTAGAGATGTGGATCCATGTAAGGTCGGCTGGGGCCATCCTCGAGCCACCACTTGGCAACCATCAATGGTGGCTAAATGAATTGTCACCTGATCAAAGCCATCCGAGCTTCTATAAATATATGCTCCTTCAAGTTTTACATTTACTATTTTATATTTTCACTATTATGAGAGAGATAGGTAAGGCCCTTGGACCATTTTTGATATGCCTTTGGTAATCTCTATCAATAGCCATGGTCATCAATGGCTAAATCTAACCTTTGAACTCAAACCCCCGATGTCCGGTTCCTAGGCTATTTGGTTGTTTTTGTCCTACCATAGGTTAGTTCTCCTTTTCTTTTCATTTTTACATTCTATTAAACATGAGTGCCTCAAGCTCATTAGTATGTAGTTGGTCTTTTGATTGACACCCATCTAATAGGGGCTCTCGAGTCCTCAAAGGGCTCTAAGGTTGAGGAGGTGTCAAATTTTGGCTCCTTTTGAGTAGCATCCATCCTCACTTGCTAGGACTTGGTGGCCATCCACCTCCGATATCGGATTCCTTCAGGATTCAAGATGGAGCTTCCAATCTTGATGATTGGATAGTTAGACCTCCCCTAGGTCAAGTCGGACTCTATGAAGAGTCCTTCATGTTGTGACCAGAGCTCTCTGATACCAATTGTCGTTATGGTACAATTTGTACACCAATCCCTTCAAGTCGGACTCTATGGGGCATGCAAGATTCACTATGAGAATAGAGAAATTTTATAAGGAGAGATTATACACCCTTAACTTTTGTACACCAATCCCTCTCTCTTAATAAGAAGCACTCTCCCTTATAAAGAAGCTCTTAAAATAGCCCAAGGAGACCCTCTACCGCTCTGCCTGATGCTTTGCTTTGCCATAACCCTCTATCGGTGCTCTACCTGCATCTACTCTACTTATTGCCTAACTTTGGTGCCTATAGAGCCTTTTAAAGGCCTTAAATTGAGTCCAATTTGAGTTCAAAATGAATATAGGAGTCCGATTACAAGTCTAAATAGCTCCCAACCATTCGATCAAGTCCCAGATCATTCTGATTAAGCCCATAGTGTCTCTAAATCGTTTGATTAGGCAATGCTACACCCATGCACCACCCATAGATCGTGCCTACAGTGATCCCAGCTGAATCACTACACGCCACATCGATTTTCCTTATGCACCACATGAAAATCTGGTGCACCACTTAAGGGTCTATGGTGGACTGCAAAAGGCTTTCGATGCATGGTGAACCATGTGAAACGAAGGGGACCACATGCCCACCGGGGCTGCATGCCTGGTTGGGCCACACGCCCACCTGGGTCATGCGCCTAGCTAAGCCACATGGACATGCTGGGCCAGCCCCTCCTACGAGTCATTCTTTGCATGGGCTTCCTTTCTAGGCTTCTCCTTGCTGTGGACTTCACTGTGAGCTCACTATGGGTCAAATTTAGAATATTTTTTTCAATAATTCTCTATCTTGACTCGATATTTAGTCTCCACCTAATTTTGAGAGCTTTCTAGATATTCTTACCTTGCCGTCATGCCTCGAGGTATATTCTTGTTGATCATGGATGGGAAAACATGGGAGTCGAGCTAGGCCACTTGATCCCATCTCCACATTTGCTATGTTTTGTCTAACCTGAGACTTGCTTAGGATAGCCTCTTACAGCAATAGGAACTTCATCTTGCGGATAGCCTCTTATAGTAATAGGAACTTCACCTTGCGGCATCATCTATCATCATCTCAAGTCTCTTATCTCTGCCCAATCTACCTACTCCTGAAGCTCTAACTCACTTTGGGATTTCATTGGCTTTTGAAGCTCCACCTTGCACTAAACTTCCTGCTAAGAGGTAGTATCCTCTATTTTTTCTTTCCCTCAATACAATCCTACCGCTATGTAAGACCTTCAGGATTTCTCGATCAGCTCTCCATCTACAGTCAGTTGAATCTAGTTTGCTTAGTGAGATCAAATTGTTAGATATATGTGTCCTAGAAGTCAGAATTGGCTGACACTTGTAATACACTTCTAGGAGCAAAATTATAATTTTGACTATAATAAATAAAATAGATTATTTTCTATCACATATGTGTCTATGATACATCCTTTGAGTTAATGGTAATGATAATTCATATTTTTAAGAGTTAAAAATTTAAGACATGAATAATCATTATTAACTCACAAAATGCTCCCGACCATAGGATCATCACGAGGATGGTGCTTGATCCGGAAGGTTGGTGTACAATTGCTTCTCTTTAGTAGATGAGTCTTGAGTCTACGGTGTGGAGACATCGGAGCAAGAGTACAGATACTCGTTAGAGAATGAGGGCACTGAGCGTGACCACCTCGAGTAGTCATTAGGAAGTCTACCTTCTCATCAATGACTGACTTGATGCTACAGTGAGTGTGTCTAATTCTTTGATCTGAGGTGCATCGGTAGTTTACCTTGAGGGTGTTATAGTCTGACTACACCATTACTCGGTCTCCTAGCCACATGGAATCCTGAGGTGTATGTTAGCTATGACATGTTCATTGTAGGAAACTGGATTGCATCAAGATGAAATCTATCTACCTCAGTGGTAGAGGAGCAGCCCTATGATAATCATGAGAATCAAGTCCAGAAGCCCATGGCCATGGCAGAGTGAAATAATAGAAAGAGTTTCTATTTAGGTTTTCACATCGTACTTGAATCGAATGATTACATCATATGATAGAAACTAGGGTTTGACGAGTTTACCTTAACCCTAATCTGATCGGAGCTCAAGATCGAAGAACATAATCACATAGGTAGCTGCACCAAGAGATTCGCATTTAGCTCTGATGGGTTGCCACCATATACTGCTAGGTGTCACTGGTGGATTTTGGAAGCAATTAGAATGATTTAGATGATCGATCATTCTAGCTATTCGAATTAGAAGAGTTCTGATCCATCGAAAGTAGTTTCGATGATGTTAATGATAGAGATCATGATATATCCCATTACCATATAGAACTGAACCTGACTGGGTCACACAAATAAGGGTTTGAATCCCCCTATCAGAACCTGACAAGGAGGAGGGTGCACGCCTTTGACTTCTGTCCACATATCACGCACCTATTGGAGAGCTGGTGGGAGCCTGTCCCCCTACCAGAACCTGACAAGGAGGAGGGTGCACGCCACCCTTGGTGTGCGCCCAATCTAGAGGTGCCCAGGAGTCCCTGTTGGATAGGGACTCCATCTCCTTTTTAGATTCCGATTAGAGTTCTCCTAAGAACCAACTTTGACTGATCTTAGGTGCCATCTAAGGAGGAATCCAAGGGACTCTATTTCCACCAATCAGATTTAGATCTAATTTCATAAAGGATTGTGATTGGTTGGGAAGAAGAGGAGTCGGATCACAGATAGTCTATAAATAAGATCCTACGCCCAACTCAAATAATATTAGAAAGGAATTCAATTCCCATGCCCCACGGCCTCCTCTCCCCTCTTCCTCAATGCCAAACCCACGTTCTCCCTCTCCTCTCCACATCCAAAGAGGTTTGGATTCTTAGTTGGTGCAATCCAGACAAGAGAAAGGCGACTGAAAGCTAGAAGGTTGCGCTGCTGCAAAGGACGACTGCTAATCTTCAAAAGGTATTTTGAAGATCTTCCAGATCAAATCCAGATCTAATTTTTGGAGACATGATAGAGAAGAAGAGGATCTCTAGATCTAGCCCAACTAGATATTGGTAGAGGCTAAGTGCTTGCGTGGCTAGATTCAGAACCTTCCGCTGCTTACAGGTTCATCAACGGATAATAGGATTACCCAACATCAAGGTAAATTAAATTAAATTTAATTTATTTAGATTTTATTTTTATTATTAGAATAATAAGAATCAAATCTAAAATATCTCAAATCTAATTAGGATCAAAGAAAATTTTTTTAAAAATATATCTTTTGATCCGATCAGATCTGAACGAACTTGGTCCGAAAAATCAGGATTTTCCTTCAACTGATATCAGAGCCAAGGTTCTAAAAGTGTTTAGATCTAATTTTAAATTTATTTTAATTAAAAAATAAGTAATTTTAGATGTCACATGAGATGTGATCAGATCTAAAATTAGAAAAAATTAAAATTAAATGATTTGGATCTAAGATTAGAAAATATGCATGACTAGTTCTAAAATAGAATAGTTCTATAGAATAGTCTTGCATGTTTTTACGATTTAATCTTGATTAAATCATATTTTAGATCTATTTATTTACTATTTTTTGATATTATAATTATTATAATAATATCTAAAAAATAGTAAATAAAAATTATTTAATTTTAAACATCATATGAGATATGATTGATGCATGTCTAGACTAGTTGTAGAATAGTTCTACATAATTATCTAGATTAGAATTTATTTTGATTAAGATCAATTTAAATCTAATTTTTTAGATTATTATGAGATAATTTAGATCTAAAAATATGCATGATTCGATACATGAGATGTATGCAAAATATGCCATGATTAGATCTAATTTGTATATGAGATATATGATATAGATCTAAAACTATTTTGTAGTATTGCATGTTCCTGATTAAGGCGTTCCTCTTGGCCGTCCGATCATAAGAATGAAGAAGGATTTAAAGGCCCTCTCCTTCCCATTCGATGGGGTGTTCTTATGATGTGTAGGGGTGCTGCGTGTTCGTCCTTAATCAGAAATCCAAAAACTTACTTTCTGCAAAATCCTAGATCCTGAAATCCCTAGGATTTATTGTGCATATTTTGTTTATGAACCCTACTTAATTAAGAATTAAGATTATGGAATATTAATTAGGTCTAAAATTGAGAATTTCAGATCTAAGACATATTCATAATACTGGGTTCGGGCTTGGGTAGCTCAATTAGGTCTAAGCGGTTGATCAAATCGAATCAAGAGTTGGTTAGATGGGATCAACAATGCTTAAATTGACCAGCCTAATAGGATTAAGTCTGGGTCAAGATCGAGTCACGATCAAGCAAGACCTAATTAGGCTCAGAGGTTAGAGTCTGGATTGTAGGCTAACCCAATTGGTTCTGACTCAACAATTTGGTGTCTAAGGTAAGTTTGGCACATACGACCGACTGGTTTTTAATTGGAAGCTACTCGACCTGAATGCATTCTTGTACGAGTTAATGGCATATTCCTTCCACCGATCTCACTTACCTGGCCATATCTGTTGACACAGTTCTGATCTGAGGTGGTCAATAATCCGAGCTAACCCATGCCACTAGGTTAGTCATAATTGTTATGACTATGATAAGTCTAGTTTAATGAGACCTGAATCAATTCTCCCTAAGAAAAGATTAAGTCTGAGGTCTTCCACCATTGTAGATGTGCGGGCCCTTCCCGGGGTTGATTGTTCTCGGCTGGATACAGTGGCTCAGTTGCACCGAAGGAAGATGCAACCATGTCTATTAGGCATTGGATGCTATGGGCTGGAGGATGAGTTGGGCTCAATATTTTGGATACGGTGAGAGACTCAATTAGGAATCCCAGTCTATGCAAATGGTGGGTCTGACTTAACTAAGGAGTGGATCAATATTTCGGATACGGTGAGATTCATGAATTAGAGACCAAGTTTGGGTGCACCATGATTAGAGAATCATTGAACAAGAGTTGTTCACTCATTGGCTAACCCATCACCAATAACTGTTAGGTGAGGTGATGAGTCAGTTGGTGAGACCGCACCACCCACTAGAAATCATTAATCATGGAGATTTTTGCATCTCTACAGAGGGAGTGTAGGGATCCGAGAAAATAGTAGGAAGCTAATTTGTTTAAAAATAAAATTTCTAAATAAATTGGTCAAGTCATAATTACAGTATCTAACTAGAATCTTTGACTCTCTACAGAAAAATGTCTGCGTCCAACCCATTAGCACGTATCCTGGACACACATAGACTGACCGGACCCAATTATAAAGATTGGCTCAGGAACTACAAAATTATTTTGGGTTCCAAGAAGTTAACCCATGTTTTGGATCCAGGACCCTCCCACCTTACCAGCCCGTCCATCCACTGAACAGAGAGCATCTCTGGAAAAATGGATAGACGAAGATAATAAGGCCAGATATTACATGTTGGGCTCGATGTCTGATGAGCTCCAGCGCCAACATGAAGATATCGGGACTGCTCGCCAAATGTTGGCTCACCTGCAGGAGATGTTTGGTGAACAGAGTCGCGCAGCCAAATATCAAGTCACGAAATGACTTTTTAAGGCTAAGATGCGTGATGGGCAGTCAGTCCAAGATCACTGTCTGATGATGATCAAGGACATGGAAGAGCTTGAGAAGCTCGGTGTGAAGTTAGACTTGGATCTGCAGAACGATATTATTCTGCAATCCTTGACTGATGCATATGGGCAATTCATCATGAATTACCACATGCATAAACTTCAAAATTCCTTGGCCGAATTAATGAATATGCTGGTTACCGCTGAGCTTTCTATGAAAGGTTCTAAAGGCTCAGTTCTTGCTATGGAACGGACTTCTTCCAAAAGAAAGTCTTATGGAAAGAAAAAGAAGTCTGTGAAAAAGCAAAAGGTGGAAGGAGGAAAGAAGAAGAAGGCAGAGCCGAAGAAGAAGGCCGATGTCAAAGGAAAAGTATTTCCATTGCAACAGCGATGGCCACTTGGAAGCGGAACTGCCCTACTTACCTGGCCACCCTGAAGAACAAGAAGGAAGGTCCTTCTGGAGGTATGCTCGTTATTGAGTCTAACCTTACGGTTTCTTCTGCATCCAGTTGGGTGCTTGACTCTGGTTCTAGTGCTCATCTGTGCACTTCCATGTAGGGTCTTGAGGATAGCAGGAGGCTGAGGGATGGAGACATGATCCTACGCATCGGTAATGGAGCAAGAGTTGCTGCAGTGGCGGTGGGAACATACCCTCTTCGATTACCATCTGGTTTAGACTTAGTTTTGAAAGACTGTTATTATGTGCCTGCAGCTAGCAGGAATTTGATTTCTGTTTCATGCTTAGCACTAGAAGGCTATGTGATTACCTTCTTTAAGGACCATTGTAACATTCTTTATGAAAGAAATAAAATTGCAAATGGTTTCCTTATTAACGGTCTTTATCAGCTACATATTGATGTACCTATTCTAACTATCGAGCAAAATGTGAATGCCAAACGACCTAGGGATAGTCTAAATGATAGGTATCTATGGCACCTGAGATTATGTCATATAGCAGAAGATAGGATCAACAAATTGGAGAAAAATGGGCTATTGAGTCCATTGACTATCAGGATATCTTTTCCCCAGTGGCTATGCTAAAATCCATCCACACATTGCTTGCCATTGCAGCCTATTTTGATTATGAAATATGGCAAATGGACGTAAAAATGATATTCTTAGATGGATATCTTGAGGAAGATATCTATATGGAACAGCCGCTAGGTTTCACATCCAGTGATACTGATCACAAGGTTTGCAAGCTGCAAAGGTCCATATATGGACTTAAGAAAGCATCTCGGAGCTGGAACACTCATTTCAATGATGTGATCAAAATGTTTGATTTCATCAAAAAATGATGAGAAATCGTGTCTTCAAAAAGGTCAGTGGGAGCGCTGTTGTCTTCCTCGTATTGTACGTGGATGACATCCTCCTTATTGGGAATGATGTTCTCATGATGACGACTGTCAAATTATGGTTGTCCAAGGAATTCTCCATGAAAGACCTAGGTGAAGCATCCTTTATTCTAGGAATTAAGGTCTATAGAAATAGACCAAATAGGATGCTAGGACTTTCACAGAAGATGTACATAGAGGAAGTACTAAAGATGTTTAGTATGGAAAACTCTAAAAGGGGATTAATACCCTTCAGACATGGTATTCATCTTTCCAAGAAGATGTGCCCTAGCACACCTGAGGAAATAGAACGCATGAGCAAGATCCCTTATGCTTCTGCAATAGGGAGCCTCATGTATGCCATGCTATGTACACGACCTGATATAGCCCATGCTATAAATGTCACAAGCAGATATCAGTCAAATCTAGGTGAAGAACACTGGACTTCTGTGAAGTGTATCCTTAAGTACTTGAGAAGAACTAAGGATATGATGTTGGTCTTTGGTAACGGAGAACTCCATGTCTAGGGATACACAGACTCAGATTTTATGTCCGATATAGATGATCGAAAGTCGACATCTGGGAGTCTATTTCTGTGCAATGGTGGTGCTATCAGCTAAGAAAGTTCCAAGCAAACTATGATAGCAGATTCCACCATGAAAGCAGAATATATCGCTGCATCAGAGGCTGCGAAGGAAGCATTCTGGTACAAGAAGTTTGCAACAGAAATCGGAGTAATGCCATCAGATGCCATTGCTCTGTACTGCGACAACAATGGTGCCATAGCCCTTGCTAAGGAGCCGAGGTCTCACCAGAAGTCCAAGCACATTGAGCGGCGATACCACCTCATCCATGATTATCTCGAGAAGGGTTACGTCGAGGTCAAGAGAGTCAACTCTGCAGACAATGCAGCAGACCCACTTACAAAGTTGTTGGGACAACAAAAATTCAAAGCCTACCTTGAGAAGATGGACTTAGACTTATAGCCAATTGGCTTTAGGATAAGTGGAAGATTGTTAGATATATATGCCCTAGAAGCCAGAATTGGCTGACACTTGTAATACACTTCTAGGGGCAAAATTATAATTTTGACTATAATAAATAAAATGGGTTATTTTCTATCACATATGTGTCTGTGATACATCCTTTGAGTTAATGGTAATGATAATTCATATTTTTAGAAGTTGAAAATTTAAGACATGAATAATCATTATTAACTCATAAAATGCTCCCGATCATAGGATCATCATGGGGATGGTGATTGATCCGAAAGGTACCGTACAATCACTTCTCTTTAGTAGATGAGTCTTGAGTCTATGGTGTAGAGACACCGGAGCGAGACTACAGATACTCATTAGAGAACGAGGGCACTAAGCGTGACCACCTCAAGTAGTCATTAGGAAGTCTACCTTCTCGTCAATGACTGACTCGATGCTACAGTGGTATGTCTAGTTATTTGATCAGAGGTGCATCGACAATTTACCTTGAGGGTGTTATAGTTTGACTACACCATTACTCGGTCTCCTAGCCACATCGAATCTTGAGGTGTATGTTGGCTATGACATGTTCATTGTAGGAACTAGATTGCATCAAGATGAAATCTATCTACCTCGATGGTAGAGGAGCAGCCCTATGATAATCATGAGAATCAAGTCTAGAAGCCCATGGCCATGGCAGAGTGAAATAATAGAAAGAGTTTCTATTTAGGTTTTCACATCGGACTTGAATCGAATGATTACATCATATGACAGAAACTAGGGTTTGACAAGTTTACCTTAACCCTAATCTGATTGCGGCTCAGGATAGAAGAACTTAATCACATAGGTAGATGCACCAAGAGGTTCACATTCAGCTCTGATGGGTTGCCACCATATACTGCTAGGTGTCACTGGTGGATTTTGGGAGCAATTAGAATGATTTAGATGATCGATCATTCTAGCTATTCGAATCAAAAGAGTTCTGATCCATCGAAAGGAGTTTCGATGATGTTAATGATAGAGATCATGACATATTCATTACCATATAGAACTGAACCTGACTGGGTCACACAAATAAGGGTTTGAATCTGGTGATCATCAATTGAACTAATCTAGTTCAATTGATCTGAATAAGATTCAATTAGGTTCAAAGAAATCATGCTAGCACTCGATTGAGCCTAACATTCTTCTTTTACTATCATAAATAGTTGTCCTGACCGAGCCAAAAGAGTTTGTGCTTATTCAGAGGCCTTCACTTAATCTGACTAGAGTCTGTCTAGATCAAAAAAGAGTTGTCTTATTTTGTAAGACAATACCTACCATTTTTGGTCACCTACCATTTCTCGTCCTTTGACTTTGGTCAAATATTGACCTTTGACTGGTCAAATGTTGACCATTGATAGTTTGACTTCTGTCCACGTATCATGCACCTATTGGAGAGCTGGTGGGGGCCTATCCTCCTACTAGAATCTGACAAGGAGGAGGGTGCATGCCACCCTTGGCATGCGCCCAAGCTGGAGGCACCCAGGAGTCCTTGTTGGATAGGGACTCCATCTCCTTTTTGGATTTAGATTAGAGTTCTCCTAAGAAACAACTCTCTTAGGCACCATCTAAGGAGGAATCCAAGGGACTCTATTCCGACCAATCAGATTTAGATCTGATTTCACAAAGGGTTGTGATTGGTTGGGAAGAAGAGGAGTTGGATCATAGATAGTCTATAAATAAGACCCTACGCCCAACTCAAAAAATATTGGAAAGGAATTCAATTCCCATGCCCCAAGGCCTCCTCTCCCCTCTTTCTCCATGCCAAACCCAGCTTCTCCCTCTCCTCTCAACATCCAAAGAGGTTTGGATTCTTGGTTGGTGCAATCCAGATGAGAGAAAGGCGACTGAAAGCTAGAAGGCTGCGCTACTACAAAGGACGACTGTTGATCTTCAAATGGTGTTTTGAAGATCCTCCAGATTAGATCTAGATCTAATTTTTGGAGACATGATAGAGAAGAAGAGGATCTCCAGATCTAGTCTGAGTGGATACCAGTAGAGGCCAGATGCTTGCATGGCTAGATTCAGAATCTTCTGCTTTTTACAGGATCATCAACGGGTAATAGGATTACCCAACATCAAGAAAAATTAAATTTGATTTAATTTATTTAGATTTTATTTTTATTATTAGAATAATAAGAATCAGATCTAAAATATCCCAGATCTAATTTAGATCAAAGAGAAAAATTTTTAAAATATATCTCTTGATCCGATCAGATCTGAATGAACCTGATTCGAAAAATCAGGATTTTCCTTCATAGATTCCTTCTTGAACTAAGTATATATCGGACCTCATCCAATTTTCTCTCTATTCCATCATGTACCTCCATACTAATGATCTCGATGTCCTTGATCGCATAGCTCGATCCATCCAGTAAATAAACAGTGCCCTCACTATTTTTCAGAGAGTCAAATAGCTTCTCTCTATAACAAACATAATACAAACATGTAGAATCTAGAATCCACTAGAAAAAAGAAGTAGATACTATTGAAAAATATGTTCCAAAGCTAATCATGAATCTATTGATGATTGTGCTATTTTATAAATATAAATAATTTAGTAATAAATAAAATTTTATTCTAACATTTTTTCATCATAAATGAACATCTTCAAATGAACTCTTATGTTATGATAAAGTCCTTAGGACTATTTAGATTCGATAAAGGGAGGATTTATCAATTAGTCCTTAAACTATTTATGATCAAATGATACATTGTTAACTAGGATGATAATGTTTATCGAGTGTAGGTCATTGTGTGCCATATGGATTGGTTGTCCTCTTAACTAAGGAGTGTGGAGATACTGATATGGTATACAGATGAGATATATGGGTACATCATTACTGAACATGACCAACTCTAGAGCATTTTGCTGTCGAAAATTACTCTGATGGGATATGAGTATAAGCATCCCTTAGACCTAAGATTATTATAGTGGCTTGCATGCAACCCACTATGCTTTGATGCTAGACTATCTAAATTTCTAATTCAGTTAAAAAAGATTCCTAGGCATAGTCAAGTACTTATAAATTTGGTGAGTGATTAAGATGAGATTGACCACTTCAAGAGTTTAGAGATAATGCATCACCGTACTATAATATAGCAAAATCTTAGCTAGAATAATCCATAAGATGGATTTGATATTTTGAAATACAATGTAGATGATCTATTCAAGATTGATAATTAAATCCTGAGTTATCCTATGAGCATTTAGGTTAAGGAAATAAATTATATGGAAATCATATCCACATAGCTTCTAAGAGTGTTGCTTTATATATTCAACCTACTAGCTATTAGGTACCATTGCTAGATGGTTACTTTGATTGGTATAAAAATTTCTTCCTATACTACCGACTTAGGTTCGAACCTATAGGATCGTACATATAAGAGATCTTGATCTAATTGGATGGTTGATCAATGATTAAGAATCATTTTAAGGTTAAGCATTCAATGCGATTGATGTTTGACTTAGTGCAAGTGTTGCAAGAGTATAGATTAGCAATTAGATTGCTAATTGACTCAATCTAATTAAATCAAAGGGCTGAGATCAATTTTAATTGAATAAAAATTAATTAAATTTAGTTTGGTCTTGATTGGATTAAGTTCAATTAGTTTATGGGATAAGCCAATTGCAAGGGAGAATAAGTTCCTATTCAATTAGGACTTGAATGCACCTAATTTTTAATTTACTTAAAATTTAAATTAGATTTAAATTTAATTTAATCTAATTTAATTATGATCTTAGTTAGTCTCAGATCATCTTTAGTTAGGTTGCACAAGTTTTGATTTAATTGGATTCAAAAATTATTTGGACCAAGTCAAAACAAGGAAAAATAATCTAACTAGAACTCTCTCTCCTTGCGCCACCTAGCTTCCCATGCCCACAACCTTGATTTTTGGCATGATTTTTCTCATGCCTAGAGAGAGGATGCATGCCCTTAAGCCCCTCTTAATTCTTACATGGAAGTTGGTTTTGGACTTGGTCAAAACTAGGAAATAGTTTTGATTTCAAACTCTATTTGATAGAGTTTGTAGAAACCAAAACTCCTTCCTCTTGTGTTATGCCAACAACCTAATATTTTTCATCATATTTTCGTGAAAAAGAAAGAATATTTGTGCACCAATTCCCTGGATTCCATGCCAAAGAATAAGGAGGGGGCACCCATGAGTTGGGCGCCCCAATCCTTGTCTTATTTGGACATTCCTATCTAGTTATTTGACGTAGACAGGGACTCTCTCATATCTCTCTATTTAAAGAAAGTTAGGGTCAATTTTTTCCATAGCAATTAGACCTAGGAGAGAGGGCTTAGACATGGGAGACTTGGGCTTAAAGGGCTTTTGGGTGTGTGACTTTGTGAAGACACAAATCTATTATGTCTAGGTGAGAAAAAGGAATAGAGAAGAAGGATCTGCTCTAGGGTTTTATTATTAAATCTTCTTCCACTTCTTTTTTAGAGAAAAAGGTGAGGAAGAGGACCTCCCTTAGATCCTTCCATCTCCTCTTTAGTCCTTGGAGAGTCCAAAATTATTTGAAGAAGGAGATTCATCATCAACCATAAAAAAAGGATCAATATAGTGCTAGCATACTGTCCTAATTTTTAGTTACTGAACTTCAGATCAAGATCGAAGCTTCATGTGGACTTCTCGTAGAGGTCGAACGTATGTAAAACTTGAAGCAACAACCTTAGCCTCAGATCAGCAAGTAGAGATCACCTCCCATAAAAAAGGTATTGAGGTTCGATCTTAATAGTAGTCTAGATCAAATCTAGATTTTTGTTTGATATTGATATGATCAACATCCATGATTTTATTTAATTTTTAATTTTTAAATTTATATGCATGCATAAATCATGTCATTAGATCCTAGATCTAGGATTTGGATGCATATTTTTATAGATAAATATGATTAATCTGTAGCTTCCGCTGTTTGTATTTTGAAAAAGTTTTAAAATACATCCTAGAAACTCTAGATTTTTTCTTTAATTTGTATCAGAGCCTAGGTCTTTTTGACATGATTTCTTTGCATATTTTAGATCTATTATTTAGATTTGATCTAAATTATAATCTATATTTAAATCTAAAATTAAGTTTTAGATTACACAGACTGATCTTATAAGGTTGTCTTACTGTAAGGTTTATCCCTTACAATGTAAAGATTGTCCTAGTTCATGCAAATTTAAAATTAATCATAAATTTATTAGATATGATCTAAGTTAATTTATGATTAAATAAATTTTAAATTATTTAAATCTAAAAAAATTTATTTAGATTACATGGATTAATCTTATAAGGTTGTCCTACTATAAGGTTTATCCTTTATAGTGTAAAGGTTGTCCTAGTACATGTGATCTAAAACCCAATTATAAAATTTTAGATTTGATATAAGAGATTTTATGATTTAAATTAAAAGTATTTCAATCTAATTTTTATGATTATAAATATGTTTATTTGATCTAAGATGATTTGTGATTGTTTAAAATAAAAATTATTTCAATTAGATGTTCGTAATCATGAATATGTTTAGATTAGATCTAAAGTAGATTCATGTTTATGTTACTTGCATATTGATTATGAATCAAACATGCAACTAGTTGGTAGAATCAAGTTATAAAAATATTTTACAAACATGAAATTTTTTTTCGAAATACTGAACCCCAACCCTCAGCTCAAAACTTAATTAAAAATTAAGAGATGTTTGATTAGGATCTAGGATTATGAATCCTAAGACACAAATAATAATACTTGGATTAATGGATTAGAGTGAATTAGGTCTATTAATTGGGTTAAATCTATGATTAGATTAAAGAATCGACTTAATTAGAGAATTGACTAAATCTAATCAATAGTTATCTTAAATTAGGTCAAGATCTCTATAGATCAATTATAATAGTTATAGTTACTGAAGTCCATGTCTTTAACGAGAACCAAAATAAACTTGATTTTTGGCTAAGCGGTCTAGCCCAAACTGTTAGGTTGATCCAATTAAAGCTAATTAATTAGTTGGTATCTAAGGTAAGTTTGGCAATTTTTAATCAGTGGTCTTTAATTGGAAGCTACTCATACTGATTCGATTTTTGATGAGTTAATAGCATATCCCTCCCACTGAGCTCACTTACCTAGCCTTCTTGGTGAAGTTATGTTTTGATCAGATTACTTGATAATTCAAGCTGACCCATGTCTGCTAGGTAAATCAGTGTGACTGATTTAGATGCTCCTAGACTAACCAATCTATGGTCTCCATTAATCTAACTTGTTGAAGTCAGTAGGAGAATTATGATTAGCCGATTCTTCTAATTCTCTACACTTAAAATAAATTAATCAAATCCTCTAAAATTATTAGATTCTTAAAGTAAAATAGTTATGATGATAAGTAGATCATAGTCTCGTATTAAGTCAGTGATAATGGATCCACTAGCTCAATAATCATTGGAGGCCCAAAGGCCTGGTGCTTACTGAATATTGAAATTATCATTCATAATATGATTTCTTGGCTGCGTCTCTCTAAATGATGGTTAGGTTGACCAACCAAAGTTGGGCTTAATCATTCATTGGTTAGA
The DNA here is from genome assembly GCA_006176705.1 of Cocos nucifera. NCBI lineage: Eukaryota > Viridiplantae > Streptophyta > Magnoliopsida > Arecales > Arecaceae > Cocos > Cocos nucifera. The sequence goes on from QRFJ01007062.1 coordinate 48,934, forward strand.
TGGATCAAGTATGGTCATGTTAATGGTCAGACCTAACCGAACCTTTTCAATGGAGGCCTAAGTCTACTGATTAAGGATTAGGGCAAAATAAAATTAGTAGAAGTTTTTTAGAGAAATAATTGGTTATGAATCTACCTATAGATGTACATGAGTTGACTGGCCAAAGTCGGACTTATGTGCAGTTTATGTAGATTCTAGTACCCACTAAGAAATTAGGATAATTCTTTGAATTGGAGATAGAGGCTATCAATTCGAACAAAATAGTGTGAGAACCTTTTGATTAAAGTCCAAATCTTTTGGTTTAACAAATTATTTACTAATTAGGTTTTGGACTTTTTTGTGTAGTTATGGCCATTTCCCTTTTGCTCCGATCATTGTTGGACAATGACAAGTTGGTGGGATCCAACTTTGGTAGCTAGTACCATAAGTTGAAAATTATCCTTGAGTATGAATGAATCTTATACATTCTCACAGATTCGGCACTTGAGGAGCCAACTCCCAATGCATGTAGGTCAGTTAGAGATACTTACTAGAAGTGGTTCAATGACCAAACCATGATGTATTGCATCATGTTGGTAGCTATGAGCGACGAGTTTAGTTATAGCTTTAAGTCAGCTCAACCAGAAGACATGCTTCAAGTGTTGAACGAGTCTTTTGGCATACCCGATAATGTTAAGAGGCACAAGATTAGTTGTGCCATCTTCAATGCTAGAAAGAGGGATAGAGCTTTAGTCACTGATCATATATTGTACATGATCGAGATGATGGAGCATTTGAGTAAGCTCGGTTTTTCTTTTCACGAGCAGTTAGGAAAAGATGCTATTTTGATCTTGCTGCCCAAGTCTTACCTCCCTTTCCTTATTCATTATAGAATGACAAATCCTAAAGTTAACTACCATGAGTTACTGGGGTTACTTCAAAACTTTGAGAAGGATTACCAGCTCTATAAAGAGTCAGTGAACTTAGTGGAAGGATTTTCTTTTGGTTCTCAACCCTTTGAGAAAGAAAAGAAGAACAAGTAAAAGAAGTCCAAGAAGGTACAAGTTCAGGCTGGGACATCTGTATAGGGCCAGATCAAGAAACCTAAGCCCGATAAGAGTCAAGCAGAGTGCTTCTTCTATAAGAAGCAGAAGCATTGAAAGAGAAACTATCCTTAGTACATTGCCTCCCTAGATCCGAATAAGCTGAGAAAGAACTAAAATATTGCTGGGTAAGATACTTATATGATAACTCCTTGCAATTTCTCTATTTATGATATTACTGATTGGATATTGGATACTGGAAGCCCTTACCATATTCATAATTCATTACAGGGGTCGCAGGTCAATAGGAGATTCAAACAAGGGAAAAGATTTCTAAACATTGAAGATGGAAAACCAATTATAGTTCTAGCATTAGGGATCATGAAACTTGTATTTGAGTCTCATTTTATTGTTCTTAGTGATTGTCACTATTGTTCTAGTTTTTTTTTTTAATATCATTTTTGTAAGTCTTTTAGTCAAAAATAATTATGAGATTTCAATAAAGAAAATTTTGTAATATCATTTTAAATGGTGTTACGATATTTTCTGGATATTTGAACAATGAAATCTATATAATATCATAACCTATTAATGTAGTCTACTCCACTAGCAAGCATCCTAGATTAGATAATGTGTCTAATATCTACCTATGACACTGTAGGCTAGGTCACATCAACAAGAATAAGATAAATAGGTTGACTCAAGAAAGAATCCTTAAAGTTAGTGAATGTGAATCACTTCTAACTTGTGTGTCCTGTCTTCTTAGGAAAATGACCAAGTCACCTTTTACTGAAAAAGATGAAAGATCCACTGAGCTCTTAGGTCTAGTACATACTAATGTATGTGGACCTATGAGCACAAGTGCTAGAGATGGATATTTCTACTACATCATTTTTACAAATGACCCATTCAAGTATGGATATGTCTATCTGATGAAATATAAGTTGGATTCATTTAAAATATTCAAAAGATTTCAAAATAAAGTAGAAAAATAAATTGGAAAGAGTATTAAAACACTTCGATCTGACCAAGAAGGTAAATATCTTTTTGGTGAGTTCTCCCATATCTAGAAAAGAATGGAATTCTCTTTTAATGGACTCTAGGGACAATGCGGCATAATGGTGTGTTTGAAAGAATAAATCAGACTCTATTAGACATGGTCTGATCCATGATGGGTTTTGCTAGCTTGTCGATATCCTTTAGGGAATATGCACTCAAATCGGCTTGTTATCCTCTAAATAGGGTTCCAAGAAAGTTTGTAGTTAAAACTTCATATGAGATATGGATAGAACATAAACTAGTACTTTCACATCTTAAAGTCGGGGGTGCTCATTTTATGTAAAATGTTTAATGATAGATAAACTTGAACTTAGGTTTGACAAGTGCACTTTCATAGGGTACCCAAAAGAAATCAAAGGATATATTTTCTACTATGCTGATGAATAAAAGGTGTTGTCAGCCTTAAGGCAATCTTTTTAGAAAAGAAGTTCTTTAGTGAAGAAATTATTGCCTCTAAGGTTAAACTTGAGGAAGTTCAATAGGTAGAAAAGCTGACACAATTAGCTAAACTAGAACCGAATTTGATTAGATCAAAACTTGAGCCTAATGTACCTGCACTATTAAGATGATCTGGTAGAGTACTGCATCAGCTGGATAGATACTATGACTTTTTGATTTGAAATGGTTTCTATCGAACTTGATGAGAATGATGAGGATCCGATCACTTACATGAATGCAATGCAGAGGCTTGATTCTGAGAAGTGGCTTAAAGCTATGAAATCCAAGATGGAGTCCATGAAGGTCAATGATGTGTGGACATTGGTTGACCCACCTGAAGGAATTAAATTCATTGGATGTAAGTGGATCTTCAAAAGAAAGAGGGGTGCAAACGAGAAGGTAGAGACCTATAAAGCTTGTTTGGTTGCCAAGGGATATCATCAACGTTATGGTATTGACTATGATGAGACATTCTCTCCTATGACAATGCTCAAATTCATTCAAATTATGCTTACAATAGTTATCCATCTGGACTATGAGATCTTGCAGATGGATGTGAAAATAGCTTTTATGAATGGAGAGCTGACTGAAGAGCTGTATATGATATTATTTGAAGGATTTACATCCATAGATGTGTCCAAGGTGTACAAGCTTCGGAGATTTATTTATGGATTGAAGCAGGCTTCTCGAAATTGGAACATGCATTTTAATAAAATGATCAAAATGTATGGCTTCGTTAAGAATGAAGAAGAGTCTTGCATATACAAGTAGGCAAATGTCTGATAGTGGTATTTCTTATTTTGTACATGGATGATATTCTCTTAAATAAGAATGATGTCCCCGCACTTCAGAAAATAAAAGTATGGCTATTATCTTAATTCTCCATGAAGGACTTGGGTGGAGCATCCTACATCTTAGGATGAAGATCTATAGGGATAGATCTAAGAGGATGCTTGGGTTATCCCAGTGCACATACATAGAAACTATTCTGAAGAGGTTCAGCATAGAAAATTCCAAGAAGGGCTATTTATCGATAGGCCATGAACTTTTTGTCTCTAAGAAGGATTGTCCGACAACTCCTGAAGAGAGAGAGAGAGCATATGAGTAGAATCCCATATACTTTGGTAGTGGGATCTATCATATATGGTATGACATGTACGAGATCAGATGTGGCATACTCACTAAGAGTAGTGAGTAGATACCAATCTGATCCAAAGGAGAACCACAAGAAGGTGGTGAAAACCATGCTTAAGCATTTTAGAAATATAAAGGACCAATGGCTGATTTATGGTGAGTCAGATTTAAAACTTATAGGGTTTGCAGAATCCAACTTTTAGTTTGACCATGATGATAGTAGAAGTATGTTAGGTTATGTCTTTACCCTGAATGGTGGAGCCGCCTACTAGAAGAGTTCCAAGCAGCACATTATGTTAGACTTTATTTGCAAGATGGGGTACATGATATCCGATGCTGCAAAAAAAGCTATGTGGCTAAGGAAATTTATCACCAAGCTTGGAGTGGCATCCTTACTAGATTGTCTGATCCTGCTCTACTGCAACAGCACTAGAGCCATTGTTCAGATGAAGGAACTGAAGGCACACCAGCAAACAAAGCACATACTATGCCACTGCCATCTAATTTGGGAGATCGTAGATTGAGATGACATCGATCTTCAGAAGATTTATGGAAAGGAGAGCCCGACCAACCTCTTCATTAAAGCCTTGGCGGTAAAGGAGTTTGACGATCATAAGTAGAAGATGGGTATTAGATATTGTATCGAGTGGCTTAGGATAAGTAAGAGTTGTTGAAAAATATATTCCAAAGTCAATCATCAGCCTGTTGACAGTTGTACTATTTTATAAATATAAATAATTTATTAATGAATAAAATTTTATTCTAGCATTTTTTTATAATAAATGAACACCTTCTAATGAACTCCTGTGTTGTGATGAAGTTCTTAGGACTATTTAGATTTGATAAAAAAATAATTTATTGATTAATCCTTAAACTATTCATGATCAAATAATATGTTGTTAACTAGGATGACAACATTTATTGAGTGTAGGTTATTATGTGCCATATAGGTTGGTTGTCCTCTTAACCATAAAATATGAAGATATTGGTATGGCATATAGGTGAGATGTATGGGTACATCATCACTGAACGTGACTAATTATGGAGCATTCTGCTATTGAGAATTGCTCTGATGGGATATGGATATAAATGACTCTTAGATTTGAGATCACCACGGTGGCTTGCAAGAAACTCATGGTGCTTTGGTGCCGAATTATCTGAATTTTTAATTCAGTTAAGAAAGATTTTTGAACATAGTCAAGTACTTATAAAGTTAGTGAGTGATCAAGATGGAATTGACCACGCCAAGTGTTTGGAGATAATGCATCGTTGTATTTCAATTTAGCAAAATCTTAATCAAAATAATCCATGAGATAGATTTGATATTTTAAAATATAATATGGATGACCTATTCAACGTTGATAGTTAAATCCTGAGTTATCCTATAAGCATTTAAGTTAAGAAGATGAATTATATGGAAACTGTTGGTGCAAAAACTGATCGTCGCCGGAGTGGAGGCCGATGAGGTCACCGTCGAGGACCTGCAAAATAAAGTCCCATCCAGAACCGGTGGGGGGTGGCTCCGGAAGGATCCTCCGACGGTCAAGTCAGTTTTCGACCAACAGGAATGGAGTGCTCGGAATGAGTTCCAGAGCTTAGAGAAGAAGAGGAGAGCTCAGAGAGATTAGGGTTCAGAGAGCCTAGCCTTAGCATATCGGGAGGGTCCTTTTTATAGCGGAGCTTGATGGTAACAACTGCAGCTGCATGCTGGCGGGCCGCTCGAGGTTTGGCGGAGTCAGTCTCACGAGATGGTCCCATGTGCGGTGGATTGATGGTGATAGCTATCGCCGCCTGACAGTGGGTCGCTATCGCCTGCAGCGGACTGATGGTGATGGCTGTAGAGCTTGCGGCGGACTGATGGTGATGGCTGCAGAGCTAGTCAAATGAAGGGTTGAAGGCCTTCGTCGTGTGCCCATTTCGGAGGAGTTCGGCACCTGAAGAGGAAGATTGGAGGGAGTTCGGCTCCCATAGGCGTCTGGCTGGAGGTATGGAGCTAAGGCTCGTCTGCTGAAGAGTTCGACCAAGTGGAATCCGAAGCTCGACCGTTGGAGAGTTCGATCGGACGTTGGACTTCGACTGAGGCTTGGACGCTTGAGAGTTCGGTAGGAGCTCGGTCGGCCGATGTTCGACGAGGGCGACCGCTGAGGAGTTCGGCCGAGTGACGACTGCTTGAGGAGTTCGGTCGAGGGGGCGACCGCTGAGGAGTTTGGGTGCTGGGGGATTCCGTTAAAGCCCGGTCGCTTGGAGTCCAAGGAGCTCGGTTGCTAAGCAGTTCGGTTAGCAGAACGGGTTCGAAGGAGCTCGGATGCTGGGGGTTCCAGGAGCTCGGCCGCTAAGTAGTTCGGCCGGCTGGAGGGGTTCGATCTTGATGCTGGGAGTCTGAAAGAAGCTCAGCAGCTAACTAGTTCGACCGGCTGGAAGAAGCTTAGGCGCTGGGAGTTCAGCTGAAGCTCGTCTGCCGAAGCTCTTCTACGGCTACTGGTTGCATTAGGCTGGGCATCGAGCTAGACTTCGGTTGGAGCAGAATTTATCCCCAACATTAGCCCCCCTACTCCCGAGTTTGAAAATCGAAGGAAGGGAGTGCAGGAAAGGTGACTATCGAAGTCTTCCTCTGAGCTCTGTGCTGATTTAGGTCGAAGCTCGGGGGAGATCTCATTTCCAGTCGGGGCTGACACGGTTGCTTTCTCTAGCCAAGGTCGATGTTGAAGCTCTCCGACTGAGGTTGACATGATAGCTTTCTCTAGCCGAGGTCGATGCTCGCATTTGACCTTGCTCGCGTTAGGACGAGGTCCCCCTCCTGTTCCTAATGGGCTGTGGGGGCACATGCAGACCGTCGTCCGAGTCTCTCCCCCCATCTCGTCCTTTGTGAATGAGGCCTTCGACCTTGCTCGCATTAGGATGAGGTCCTCCTCCTGTTCCTAATGGGCTGTGGGGGCACATGCAGACCGTCGTCCGAGCCTCTCCCCCCATCTCGTCCTTCGTGAATGAGGCCTTCGACTTTGCTCACGTTAGGATGAGGTCCTCCTCCTGTTCCTAACGGGCTGTGGGAGCACATGCGGACCATCGTCCAGGCCTCTCCCCCCATCTCGTCCTTCGTGAACGAGGCCTTCAACTTTGCTCGCGTTAGGATGAGGTCCTCCTCCTATTCCTAATAGGGCTGTGGGGGCACATGCAGACCGTCGTCCGAGCCTCTCCCCCTATCTCCTCCTTGGTGAACGAGGCCTTCGACTTTGCTCGCGTTAGGACGAGGTCCTCCTCCTGTTCCTAATGGGCTGTGGGGGCACATGCGGACAGTCGTCCGAGCCTCTCCCCCCATCTCGTCCTTGGTGAACGAGGCCTTCGACCTTGCTTGCGTTAGGACGAGGTCCTCCTCCTATTCCTGATGGGCTGTGTGGGCACATGCGGACCGTCGTCCAAGCCTCTCCCCCCGTCTCGTCCTTGGAGAATGAGGCCTTCGACCGTGCTCGCGTTAGGATGAGGTCCTCCTGTTCCTAACAGACTATGGGGGCACATGCAAACCGTCGTCCGAGCCTCTCCCCCCATCTCGTCCTTGGTGAATGAGGCCTTCGACCTTGCTCGCATTAGGACGAGGTCCTCCTCCTATTCCTAATGGACTGTTGGGGCACATGGGGACCGTCGTCCGAGCCTCTCCCCCCATCTCATCCTTCGTGAATGAGGCCTTCGACTTTGCTTGCGTTAGGATGAGGTCCTCCTCCTATTCCTAACGGGCTGTGGGGGCACATGCGGACCGTCGTCCGGGCCTCTCCCCCCATCTCATCCTTCATGAACGAGGCCTTCGACCTTGCTCGCATTAGGATGAGGTCCTCCTCCTGTTCCTAACGGACTATGGGGGCACATGCGGACCGTCGTCCGATCCTTTCCACCCATCTCGTCCTTGGTGAACAAGGCCTTCGACCTTGCTCGCGTTAGGACGAGGTCCTCCTCCTGTTCCTAACGGGCTGTGGGGGCACATGCAGACCGTCGTCCGAGCCTCTCCCCCATCTCGTCCTTGGTGAATGAGGCCTTCGACCTTGCTCGCGTTAGGACGAGGTCCTCCTCCTGTTCCTAACGGGCTGTGGGGGCACATGCGGACCGTCGTCCGAGCCTCTCCCCCCATCTCGTCCTTGGTGAACGAGGCCTTCGACCTTGCTCGCGTTAGGACGAGGTCCTCCTCCTGTTCCTAACGGGCTGTGGGGGCACATGCGGACCATCGTCCGAGCCTCTCCCCCCATCTCGTTCCTTGGTGAACGAGGCCTTCGACCTTGCTCGCGTTAGGATGAGGTCCTCCTCCTGTTCCTAACGGGCTATGGGGGCACATGCGGACCGTCGTCCGAGCCTCTCCCCCCATCTCGTCCTTGGTGAACGAGGCCTTCGACTTTGCTCGCGATTAGGACGAGGTCCTCCTCCTGTTCCTAACGGGCTGTGGGGGCACATGCGCACCGTCGTCCGAGCCTCCCCCCCATCTCGTCCTTGGTGAACTAGGCCTTCGACTTTGCTCGCGTTAGGACTAGGTCCTCCTCCTGTTCCTAATGGGCCACTTTCGCTCATTTCTTTCTCCTACCATCAGATAGTTTTTTCATCTAGAAACAATATTATTGAGAGGGAAGAATTTTACCGAGGGGAAGCTAATCGCAGCGCATTTCCGTTCGAGGGTCGTCGGGGTGTTGTTCCTCGGAGTTCCCTCGGGCAGTAAGTCTCGTCCAGATGACCTCCTCTATCTCATGCCGGCCTCCTCAATTTGGAGCATGCTTCTCTTGGCTTTGACGCTGAAAGGTGACGAATCGTCGATGTACCAAGCTCCTCCCGGGGATGATGTTGATGACACCGCGAGGCGGCCGACCTTCTTGTCTTTTCTGGTTACGGCAGCGCCTTTAGCCGATCTTCCCTTGCTTCAGGCTGACGTCGGAGGAATTTATCCCATCGTCCCTTTTTGACGAACTCTTCAATCTCGAGCTCTTCAATCTCATCTTGGAGCTGAACGTATTCCTCAGTGTCGGGGCCGTGGTCGCGATGGTAGTGTCGGGGCCGTGGTCGCGATGTTAGGGGCTTTACTTGCTTCGATCGCGCGCGTTTGGGGAGGCCGTAGTCCTTCAGGTCCTGACGGCTGGCTCTTAACTTCGTCGAGAATTTGAGTTAGAGGAGCGGGGCGTGGTTGCGGAACCCTTCGGGAGGAGGATTTCTTCACACCCTTATGTCGGGGCTTCCTTCTTGGTGAGCTCGAGGAGTTCGGGCTTCGCTTGTGAGGAGCTTCATTCCGCTTTTCCGCGAAACTTTCTGTGGGAGAACTTCATGCTTCTTTGTCCGAACTTCCTTGCTCGCAGGGAGGGGGTCGGCTTTGCTTGCCCGAACTTCATCACTCCTCCCGTGAATTCGCTGTAGCGACGTACTCGAGGGGGAGTCCGGCCTCGCTCGTCCCGGTGCGGTCTCGAGTGCGGTCGAACTTCAGATCGGTCTCCTTATGTCAAACTTCATTCTGGGGGGGGGCTTCGTTCTGCCCTCACTTGCGCCGAACTTCACTGTGATGGTGAGCTTTAAGGTGGAGTTCGGCCTTCGGGCTCACTTATGCCAAACTTCATTCCGCGGGGAACTTCGTTCCGCCCTCACTTATGCCGAACTTCCCTTGGATGATGAGCTTCGAAGGAAAGTTCGGCCTCACCGAACTTCACTCGGCTCTCCACCGTCTGCCAGCTGCCCTCTCAGGGATTCCTCGTCTTTCGACTTGAAGGCTTCTTCCGCATGGGCATATCTCTCGGCCCGAGCCAGCAGATCGGCGAAGTCTCTGGGATACTTTTTTTCCAGAGAAAATATTAAGTTATTTCTTTGAAGGCCGCCCTTGAGTGTGGCCATCGCGACAGACTGGTCCAAGTCCCGAACTTCCAATGCCGCGGTGTTAAACCGGGTGACGTAATCCTGGATGGATTCCTCCCACTTCTGCTTGACGTTCATCAGGAAGTCTGAACCTCGGCGCAGACGTCAGCATGATGAGCCAAGGTGACGCGGCCGAGCTCTTCAATACGCCAGTCCATCTCCCGTAGCCTGCAATCGAGGGCGTCATCTTGGCTGCAGATCTTCGGGGTGCTTTCGACTATGAATGGGGAAGGTCTCCCCTAGGAGATAACAATGATCCGAGCACGGATCCCTGGCCCTCAATTTCCCCTTCTCCAGGGTGATCGGTACGCTGGTCCTGGTACTCTTTCTTGGGGCCGATTTCCGACATTCTAATGGTGGGTTTCCTGGTGGAGTCACCACCGGGGGCTGCTGTATAGCCTACAATGCCTCCGTGAGGCTACGGACCTGTCGGACAAGTAGGTCGAACTGCTTCACATCCACCGCACGTACAGGTGGAACCTGAGCTGCCGGGGCTGAAGCAGGGACAGATGGATCTGGTTGGGATCGGGCCGTGGAGGCCGCCGAGTGCCGCGTCGAAGCTCTCCTGGGAGGCATTTTTTTTTCGGAAGAGAAGGGAGATCTATGGAGAGGGGAGGAAAGTTGCCTAGCACTCCTTTAAGAATGAGGGAACCTCGGAGGTTCGGGCCCTCCTTCTAGTGCCAATCTGTTGGTGCAGAAACTGGTCGTCGCCGGAGTGGAGGCCGATGAGGTCGCCGCTGGGGACCTGCAAAACAAAGTTCCATCCGAAACCGATGGGGGGTGGCTCCAGCAGGACCCTCCGACGGTCAAGTCAATTTTCGGCCAGCAGGAATGGAGTGCTCGGAATGTGTTCCGGAGCTTAGAGAAGAAGAGGAGAGCTCAGAGAGATTAGGGGTCAGAGAGCCTAGCCTTAGCGTATCGGGAGGGTCCTTTTTATAGCGGAGCTTGATGGTGACAACTGCAGCCGCATGCTGGCGGGCCGCTCGAGGTTCGGCGGAGTCAGTCTCATGGGATGGTGCTATGTGCGACGGATTGATGGTGATAGCTATCGCCGCCTGACAGTGGGTCGCTATCGCCTGCGGTGGACTGATGGTGATGGCTGCAGAGCTAGCTGAATGAAGGGTTGAAGGCCTTCGTCGTGTGCCCATTTTGGAGGAGTTCGACTCCTAAAGAGGAAGATTTGAGGGAGTTTGGCTCCCATAGGCGTCTGGCTAGAGGTATGCAGCTAAGGCTCATCCGCTGAAGAGTTCAGTCGAGGGAAATCCGAAGCTCGGCCGTTGGAGAGTTCGACCGGATGTTGGACTTCGGCTGAGGCTTGGACGCTTGAGAGTTCAGTAGGAGCTCGATTGGCTGAAGTTCGGTGAGGGCGACCGCTGAGGAGTTCGGCCGAGTGACGACTGCTTGAGGAGTTCGACCAAGGGGGCGACCGCTGAGGAGTTTGGGCGCTGGGAGATTCCGTTAAAGCCCGGCCGCTTAGAGTCCAAGGAGCTCGGTTGCTAAGCAGTTCGGTTAGCTGGACGGGTTCGAAGGAGCTTGATGCTGGGGGTTCCAGGAGCTCGACCGCTAAGTAGTTCGGCCGGCTGGAGGGGTTCGGTCTTGACGCTGGGAGTCTGGAAGAAGCTCGGCAGCTAACTAGTTCGACCGGCTGGAAGAAGCTCGGGCGCTGGGAGTTCGGCTGAAGCCCATCTGTCGAAGCTCTTCTGCGGCTACTGGTTGCATTAGGCTGGGCATCGAGCTAGACTTCGGCTGGAGCGGGATTTATCCCCAACAGAAACCATATCCATATGGATTCTAAGAGTATTGCTTTATACATTCGACCTATCTGACCATCGGGTACCATTACCAGATGGTCACTTTTATTAATACAAAAATTTATTTTATACTATTGGCTTAGGTTCGAACTTATGAGATCACACACATAAAAGGTATCAATCTAATAGGATGGTTGATCAATGATTGAGAATTATTTTAAGGTTAAATATTCAATACGATTGATGTTTGACCTAGTGCAAGTGTTGTAGGAGGATCGATTAGCAATCAAATTGCTAATTAGCTCAATCTGATTGAGCCAAAGGACTGAGATCAATTATAATTATATAAAAATTAATTAGATTTAGTTTGTACTTAATTGGATCAAGTCTAATTGGTTTATGGGATTAGCCAATTGCAAGGAAGAACGCATTCCTATTCAATTAGGACTTGAGTGCCCCTAATTTCTAATTTGACTAAAATTTAAATTAGATTTAAATATAATTTAATCTAATTTAATTGAGCTCTTAGTTGGACTAAAATCATCTTTAATTGGGTTGCACAAGTTTTGATTTAATTGGATTCAAAAATTATTTGGACCAACTGAAAACAAGGAGTCCCAGTCTAATTGGGACTCTCTCTCCTTGCCCCACCTAGTTTCCCACATCCATGCCCTTGATTTTTGGCATGATTTTTTTTACACCCAGAGAGAAGATGTGTGCCTCTAAGCCTCCTTTAATTCTTATATGAAAGTTGGTTTTGGACTTGGTCAAAACTAGGAAGTAGTTTTGATCTCAAACTCTATTTGATAGAGTTTGTGGAAACCAAAACCTCCCTCTTGTGTGGTGCCAACAATCAAATATTTTTTTTGATATTTTCATGGAAAAGAAGGAATATTTGTATGCCAATTCTATGGAGTCCATGCCAAAGAATAAGAAGGGGGTGCCCAAGAGTTGGATGCCCCAATCCTTGTCTTATTTGGACATTCCTATCTAGGTATTTGGCCTAGATAGGGACTTAGCCATATCTCTCTATTTAAAGAGAGTTAGGTTCTTATTTTTCTACAGCAATTAGATCTAGGAGAGAGGGCTTAGGCATGGGAGACTTGGGCTTAAAGGACTTTTGGGCTTGTGACTTTGTGAAGATACAAATCTATTGTGTCTAGGTGAGAGAAAGAATAGAGAAAAAGGGTCTTCTTTAGGGTTTTATTATTAAATCTTCTTCTACTTCTTTTTGAAAGAAAAAGGTGAGGAAGAGGACCACTGCAGATCCTCCCATCTCCTCTTTAGTCCTTGGAGAGTCCAAGATTATTTGAAGAAGGAGATTCACCATCAACCATTAATGAAGGATCAACACAGTGCTAGCACACTATGCTATTTTTCAATTGCTGGACTTCGAATTAAGATCGAGGCTTCCTATGGACTTCTCATAGAGGCCAGATGCATATGCAGCTTGAAGCGACAACCTCTGCCTTAGATCAGCAAGTGATGATCTCCTTCCATGAAAAATGTATTGAGATTCAATCTCAATAGTAGTCTAGATCAGATCTAGATTTTTGTTTGATGTTGATATGATCAACATCCTTAATTTTATTTAATATTTAATTTTTAGATTTATATGCATGCAGGAATCATATTATTAGATCCTAGATCTAGGATTTAAATGTATATTTTCATAGATTAATATGATTAATCTATTGCTTGCACTATTTATATTTTGAAAAAAATTCAAAATACATACTAGAAACCCTAGATTTTTTCTTCAGATACCTCCTCTGAGATCATGAGCACACAATTATTGGTCTCATCACTATCGCTATCTTGATCCACCATCATTGTAGCCTTCATTTGATCATTAAGTTATTGATAATCTCTGACATGATGCCCCAACTCATTGCATCGATAGTATGTAATCTTGCTCAAGTCCCTCGTCTTGGATTTGGACCATCCATCTCGCGATCCTTTGTTGCTTCGTCTTCTACCACCACCATCTCTAGACACCATCATAGTTGAGTCACTATCTAAACTTGACGCTCAATTCTTCCAACTGAGAATCTCATTCTAGAGAATTACAGAAGTGACCTCTTTCATCTTAATGGTGCTCTTTTTCACAAGAAGAGCAGTCGCTAAAGACTCAAAAGAAGAGAAAAGTGATAGAAGTAAGACCAACATTGAGAAGATTAGTGAGGATCTTCTGAAAGTTGCTAAGATATTCCTACATGTTATGCCCTTCGATCATCTGTAGATGGTAGAACTGCTTCTACAGGAAGAAAGTATTGATGTGTGACTTTGTCATATATATTTCCTCAAGCTTCGATCATATTGTCATTGAAAAAGTCTCGCCAAGTACATGGATCATTATATCATCTACTAAGTACAAGCTGATCATACTCACCGCCTGCATCTAAAGCCACCTTCAGTCCATCGCCTCTATGGTAGTCGGCTTCTCTTGGCATGAGAGAGCATTAATTAACCCTTGTTGGATGAGCAAATATTTTACTCTTTCTTGCTATAAGGAGAAATTGCTCTTTCCATCAAATTGATTGATCTCCATCTTGATTAAGCTTATATTCTCCATCTTCTTTGATCTCAATCAATACTATGGCAATCTTGCGCTTTTCTATAATCTAGCTTTGATATCAATTGTTGTGATCAGAGCTGCTTTGATACCAATTATTATTATAGTACCACTTGCTCTGGCACGACCTCTTGGAAAGATCCCTCATGCGGGATATGGATCTTCCATGTCTAAGATCAAAATGCAGGTAATGATGTGGACACCATGATAAGAAAGTTAAGAAATATAAGAAAGAACACAATCAAATACATGAATTAAGCTAAAGCTTACCTCCATGGGGTATGCATGCTTCACTATGAAAAAAGAGAAATTTTATAAAGAGAGATCACACACCCTCAATCCTCATATACTAATCCCTATCTCTCAACAAGAATCACTCTCCCTTATAAAGAAGCTTTCAAAACAACCCAAGGAGACCCTTTGCCACTTTGCCTAACACTTTGCATGACCACCAACCCTCTATCAGTGCTCTGCCTACATCTACTCTGCTGGCCGACGAACTCTGGTGCCCATAGGGCTTTTTAAAGGCATCAAATTGAGTCCAATTTGAGTTCAAAGTGGAGATAGGAGTTCGATTACAAGTCTAAATACCCCTTGGCCATCTGATCAAGTCCTAAATCAATCTAATCAAACCCGCAACATCTTTGGACCATTTAATCATGCAACGCTGCACCTGTGCACCACTCGTGGACCATGCCTATGGTGATCCTAGCTGAATCACCGCACACCACATTGCCCACCAAGCTTAGTTTCCTCTATGCACTATGTGAAAATGCCGTCACCGCTTAAGGGTCTACGGTGGACTGTGTAAGGCTTCCAATCTATGGTGGACGATGTGAAATAGAGGAGGCCGCATGCTTGCATTAGGCTGCATGGGTCTGCTAGGCTATGCACCCACCTGGGCCGCATGCTTGGTTGGGCCTCGTGGGCATACTGAGCTACACCTAGTTGTTGGGACAGCCCCTCCTATAGGTCATTCTTTATGTGGGCTTCCTTCCTGAGCTTCTTCTTGCTGTGGACTTCGCTATGGGCTTATATGGGTCAAATTCATGGTATTTTTCTCAACACTTCAAAGCTGGCCTTAGGTTATCTTTCCATAATTTTATTATAGATCATTTTAGGGTCTTCCTAATTGCCCCCTGATATGTCATGTTGAACTCGTGGTGCCTTATAATAGTCTTTCTTTCCCACTGCTTCCTCCTTGATGCCAAGCCAACCATCTATCTCTTTCGATAATGTTTCTCATTCAAGGAATATCCCAAAGAGATCAGATGGTGGTATGCCTCTCCTCAAATGGGGTGGCACCACATCCGAGGTGCTTCTTCCTCCATTCATATTTGGAAGGAGAGTTTTATTTTTTGTTTCAGTTGAGTAGTCCTGAGTTTTCAATACTATATGGGGTCAATCTTGGCAATTATCAAATAAGGCTTTGGTTCTTTTAGACATTGAGGAGGAAGTCTTGAAGTTTATTTTAGCCATGCTGCTCCTCCTTTGTGCACACTTCTTTTCGAGACACTGAATAAGGTTAGCTTGAGCTCAGCCCACCCTTTGGGTAAGTGTAGATATTTGTAGTTTTATTTCACCTTAGCTCTTTTGGATTGGTGTTTTTTGATAATCATCATAAAATTATAAATAAAAGCATTAAATTATATATTTATTTAATATTTATTTAAAAAATTAATATTTTTATTAATATTTTGTAGGAAAGAAGCTTACTAGTATAAAGAGCTTGATTTATGGGTTCAAATGGACCAAATTTGATAAAAATTAGCAAAATTTAAATGAAGGTCACAAGTTTAAATAAGGGAAAAAAAAGAGAACCGGTTTGGTGGCTCAGAAGAACCGGCTGGCCCTGACTGCAGTGCTAGCGAGCCAACCATGCAAACCTAGCCTAGCAGCCGCTGACGTCAGGCCGATGCAACACATAACGTGGCTCACTGGGCACTTTACTATAGTGGTGAGCCGGGTTTTTACGAGGCACATGGCAAGGCGAGGAGCATTTTGCGCGATCATTGGCTCTCGTCAATGCCAGTTGTGATCTGATGGTCGGCATTGTTTCCCAACATGATTCAAATCCTTTAGCGATCTTCAGGCGAAATCAATGGCCCAGCACTCCTTGATCTAGCTATCCAATGATCGAAATCAAGTCCCAGACACCATCCGATGGCTGACACTATTTTCGATTCTGATCAGGAATCTCTAGGCTTGCAGGTGCGATCTACTGGCCCAAAATCACCCAATCACATGATCTAACGATCTAGAAATAATTGGGCTCTGCTCTTTTAGCTATGTGGTGGATTTTGATCTATTCATAGGTGATCCAATGGCTAGAATTTCAATAGCAAGAAGAATCCTACCCAAAATCCAAATTAAGATCGACAAGGACTCAAGACTACCTATTTTCCCTCTATTTAATCCTTTGTTATGCCAGACCTTCAAATAGACCCTCCTAAGCAGGTAATTAGCCTCTTCCAATCCCTCTCTCTCCCTTCTCTTCTCCTCTCCTCTCTTCTTCTTTCTTTTTCTTTTCTTTTTTTTTTCTTTGGAGATTTGAACATGCCGAAAGCTAGCAAGATCAAATCCATGAGTGGCTAGAGATCTCATGTTCGGGGAGTAAGAGAAGTCTTTAACATAAGAGTTTGTAATTTGAACCTTATTTTTTTTTATTGAGCAATAAAATTTATTCATTTTTTACATATCTTTCTTATGTATATTTTAATATTTAATTTTTATAATTTATACCTAAGGAGATAGATCATGATCATAGATAGATATGGTATGTGCTTATATTAGGATGAATTATAAGAAATAATTAGATTTATATTTATATTCTTTGATTGCATAATCTAAATAGTCTATGTCTATGAGATGGATCATGATCATGTTAGATATGGTCCATGCTTGGTAGAATAGATTATGTTAGAATCAGATGAAGAAAATATACATCTTATAAGATTGCATGAATCAATCATAATCTTAAATATTGAGAGATGGAACTGAAATCCTAGATAATTTTTTTTATTAGTTCCAAAACCCCACTTAATTAATAATTTACTTTTTTTTATTATCTACTAAATTTAAATTAATTTTTTTAAATTATTTATTTAAATTTTTATTTTATAAATTAATTTTAAAATTTTTTTTAATTAAAATTGAACATAACTCAGCCTTCAATCCTCAAAAAAATCAACATCCGACTCACCACTGTCCTAATTAATAGTAAGATCAGTTTTAATTATTATTTATTATAATGATAAATATCAAATTTTTGGCATCATTATCGAAGATTGTAGCATGGTTGCTTCAATTAAAAAAATTAATTAATTAAAAAAAATAAAAATATTTTTTTTTACTTTTTAATTTTATTTAGCTATTACTATCTTTCATAACTAATTTCTTGCTTTATATAGTTTAGATTAATTTACTACTTTTAATACTTAATCACTTGAATTTACTTTCTTTTGCAAAACCACATGAATCAAAAACTAAAAAAATATCTATAAAAAGATAAAATCATAAGCCCTAAAAAAATCACTGATATCTTATAATACTTAATTAATCTAGCATTACCATACATATAAAATAAAATTAATTTTTAACATATTTGGACACCTTGCTTTCTTTGCATTGCATATTCATAATACACTTTAAGGGCACTACCTATTAAATAATATAAGATGAAAATTTGATCATCCTTTCTTAGCCCACAAACCACTATCTTTCATATTGCATTGACCTAAGTCTTTAACTTAAAATCGATTAGACGTTGGCCCTTAAAAATTTTCGAGCTCATTAGGACAAGGAAACCCAAGA
Source organism: Cocos nucifera (assembly GCA_006176705.1). Classification (NCBI taxonomy): domain Eukaryota; kingdom Viridiplantae; phylum Streptophyta; class Magnoliopsida; order Arecales; family Arecaceae; genus Cocos; species Cocos nucifera. Next base: position 66,594 of record QRFJ01007062.1, read on the forward strand.
GTTAGATCCAGTTAGGATAAGTCAGTTGGACTGGTATCTAAGGCAAGTAGTTTAGGAACTAAATCTTGAAGGAAGGTGGTTACTTAATTGGTCCTGTTAGCTTATCTAGCCAAGATAATTATTGTCTAAGAAAACCAATGGAGAGACTTCCATCAACCTTATACTTATCTAGCCAGTTGAGTGGCTAATTTTTTACTTGGAGGACTTGAAGGTGATCTTGGCAGTTAGGAGCTATCTAGATCTAAGTTAATCCTAGGATAGAGAGTTTATGCTTGATTAACTTGATTGTAATAAACAACAAATACTAAATTAATTCTTCACATCTATCATCCTTAGATCTAGGACCCTCTAGGCTCTTATCTTTAGAATTCTCTCTCCTCATCTCTCTTCTTGTTCTTTTTACTAAAATATAATAAAATAAATAACAATCAAAGATGGATTTTTATGCTAAGCTATCTCATAGAGTAGATCGTCTAGAAGCCATTAGAAACTCTTAATATCCATTTTTTCTTTCTGCATAACAAGTTTGTGCAATATGTTCGAGCCCCACTCACTTTGCAAGTGAATGTCCGCATCGATTTTTTGAGTATATGTATGAGCAAGTTTATTAAGATTAAACCCAAATGGCCTACAGACTAGGATACTTTAACACTTACAACCCAAAATGGGGGGCTCAGCCAAATTTTTTATGGCAATCACAGTCAATGGTTATCCCGATGCTACAAAGACCTATATTCATGGATGCACATTATGATATGCCCTACCTATATTATCAATCTTCTCCAAATAATAATGAGTCAACTTTTGAAGAGAGGATTCAGCAAGCATTAAATGAGTTAGAACTCAATAATCAGACCTTACAACAAATCTATCACTCCTGTAAACAAATCTTTAAAGAACTAAAGAAGCAAGTGCTTACATTGAAATAGTAAGAGGAAAGAGAGTTGCCCAGTCAGCCCGAGAGTGATTCTGAGGGACCATACATGATTAAAAATTTTAATATCCCAGAAACTTTTCCTAAACATTCAATTAAAACTCTTGAAAATAATATGGTCATAGAACAACCTAGCACAACTAAAAAGATCCTCTTAGACTAGATAATTGAGGCAAAAATATATAGGAAATCACTTTCATTATCATCTTCTCTACCTATGGTCATAAAATAACCTAGCACAACTAAAAAGATCCTTTTAGACCATATTACTGAGGCAGCAAAATATAGAAAAAAACAAGAATGGTGGGATAAATCATTTTCATCATCATCTTCTTTATCTATGGTCATAAAACAATCTCTTAAAACTAAAAAGATCCTCTTAGGCCATAAAATTGAAGTAGGAACATATCGAAAAGATCAAGAACAGTGAGATGAACCAATTCCATCACCTAACTTACATATGGATCCATTCCCAAGTGCCTTAAAATCACCAATTTCTTTTAATAAGAAAGAAGGACCAACTGATGTAATAGAATTATTAGAGACTTCTTAAGAATCACAAATGAATAACATATTAGAGAAAGTTACACCCATAATTCTTTCTCAAAATTCATTAAATCTCTATTTGGCTCATTATAAGGTGGATGATTTTGATGAAGATTGGTACAAAATTGAAGTAAATAACCAAGTAGATACACCCTATCTTAAAACCACCCCACTTTGAATGGAAAAACTTGAGCCACTACCTGGTCCACTAATAGCTTCCTTGTTAGAACCACCAATTGATGTAGAATTGAAGTCACTTCCTAATGCACCTACTAACACCCTACCAGCGATACCTACCTAGGAAGACCAACTTATAGATATTTTAAAAGCACATAAAGAAGCTATTGAATGGGATATTGCTGAAATGAGGGATAACGACTTTAAGTCTGACTTTTATATATTCGACACTATTTTTAAGGATGGCCTCCAAAATTTATCCATAATATTAAAATGATGTATGGAGGTAAATTTAAAATTATTTTTTAAAAAATGCCATGATCTAGATCAAGAAGAGTTCATGCCTAGACATATCATACTTGAAAAAGGGAGTGGGATAAATCAGGATATAATTAAATAAATTTACAAACCACCACCCCCAATTTTGATCCAACAAATATAATTTTTTTTTGATTATCATAAAAACTATAATAAATTTTGGTATAACATACTTACTCCATACACTTTATTGTTCTAGGCTACACTTAACCACTGAAAAGCATTCCATGAATGTTTTTCTACCATGATAACAAAGCCTCTTGATTGGCCCTATCATTTTGAAAATTTGAAGAATGTACTAAAATTGTTTATACCTAAAACTCCTTCATAGGATTTGGCTGAAGATGTTAAACTTAACACTTACTAGGACGTAACCCAGCTTTTGCTTTTGCATTTTTTTTTTATTTTTAGTTTACTTTTCTTTCAGGACTAAGTTGGGAGGAGAATTATAGATCCATGCTAGACAAAAAATAAAGAAAACCCCAGACCAAGCCGAGAATATATTAAGTCAGGTGAACTCTTTCATTGTTATTTTTTTATCATTTATCACTCTTTTTCTTTCCTCCATTAAGGATAATGAAAATTAAGTTGGGGGGAAGGATAAATAAAATAATTAAGTCTTAAATTGATGGAAAATATGTAGGATTTTATGCTTGAATTTTAAAATATTTTTAAAATAAATCATAGTGAAAGATGTAGATTAAACTATTTAATCTATAAAAGCATTTAATCTAATTACTAAATCCTACATCTAGGACCTATAATATGTCATAATGCATGCATAAATCTAAAAATAAATATTTTGATATTGATCAAGTCAATATCCTAGATCTAGAATAGTTCTAGATCAAAATTCCAGATTGCATCTAGGATAGAGAAGAGATCAAATCTCTTACCTTCATGCAGGTCGAGAACACCATGGTCGAGTTTCATTGTTGCTCTTGGAGCCGCACATGCGTCTAACCTCTATAGGTAATCCATACGAGATCGTAACTCTAATCAGAGGTTCGTTGAACAAAGATTCGCTCGAAGTACTAGCTTCTCGCAGAACCCTCCTGATGGTCGATCTGAAAGAAATTATTTCGATCTCTTGGATACTCCAAGAGATGAAGAATAAGGAGGAGGAAGAAGAGACTCTTTTTTCTTATTTTTCTCAAAAATAAGATCAGAAGAAAAACATTAAAAGTAGAGAAGAACCTTTTCTTCTCTACAATTCTTCTTTCACCAGGACAAACCCTAACTTTGTCCAAAAGAAGAACTTGCACCCCAATATGAGGAGACCCTCTCCTCACCACTTTCTCATGCCTCTTCTCTCTAGTTTTTCTGAGGAACAATTCACTCAAAATTAGAGAAGAAATTTTTTTCTGAAGAACCTTAAGAGAAGACATTCTTCTCTTGTTTCTTTCTCTTAACTGGACACGATCATATCATGTCCAAAAGAAACTCAAGCCTCCTAGAAACATGGCACCATCTTCCCATGCCTCAACCTCTCCTTTTTCTCTCAGATTTTTTATGAATTCCCTTGGGTTATTTCACCCCTAAAAAAGTGGTGTCTAAGAGAGTCCAAGATTGGGTCAAATCCCCATCTTGGAAAAGTCAAAAGAAGAAGTTTTAGGGGACATCCAACTCTTGGATGCCTCCCCCTAAAAACATGGCTTGGAGAACCATTTCCCTTATAGAATTATTTTGTGGAATGCCATGAGGAATGCTACACCAACTCCTAAAAAAGTGGTGCTCCTCCTTCCCATGAGTAGACTAGGTCAAAGTCCTAATTTGGGAAGTCTCTTGGTGGCATCCAACACTTGGACGCCCCCAAGACATTTAAGGCATCAAAAATCCCATGCAACAAAGGAAAAAGGCACACCAACAAAAGGTCCTTCTTAGTGCCAAAAATCAGATCTAATCTGATTTTATTTGGTGCCAAACATAGGAAGAAATTGGAATTCATAAAACTCTATCATATAGAGTCAATGGAAGAAACAACTTTCTTAGTTTGACTCATTCAAACTAATTTCCATAACAATGCAATAGGGGGCATGGAAACCTCTTATTGGCATGAGAAAACTCACACCAATAATGAAGAAAAATGGAATGGGGAGAAACTTACTTGATGCATGGAAAGAAGGAGAGTCCTAGTCCAACTAGGACTCCACAAATTTGACTAGGTCAAAGCCATTTTCAAATCCAACTGAACTTGGATTAGTGCAACCTAATTAAAATGAAATCCTAGTCGAACTAGGAACCCAACTAAATTAGATTAAATTAAATTTAGATCTAATTTAATTTTTAATCAATTTAGAAATTAGGTACACTCAAGTTCTAATTGAACAGGGACTTATTTTCTCTTGCAACTAGTTTATCCAATAAATCAATTGAACTTGATCCGATTAAATTCAAACCAATTCTAATTGAATCTAATTCAATTAGACTCAATCTCAACCTATTTTTTTAATTAAATTGAGTTAATTAGTAATTCAATTGCTAATCAATCCTCCTGCAATACTTGCATTAGTTCAAATATCAATCGTATTGATAATTTATCCTTAGAATGATTCTCAATCATCGATTAACTATTTGATCTGGTTACAATCTCTTATGTGTATGACCTCATAAGTTTGAACCTAAGTTGATAGCATAGGAACCAATTTCTTTACCAATCAAAATGATCATCTAGCAATGGTACCCAATGTCTAAATAGGTCGAATGTATGTAAAGCAACATTCTTAGAACCCTGGCCTATGGTTACCGTATAATTCATCTCTTTGACCAATAATGCTCAAGATGACTTCGAGTAAGCTATTAATACTTATACCTCTATTATGTTTTAAAATTTTGCAAATCCTATGACTACTCACGAGGATTACCTAGGTCTAGGTTTTGCTAAATTGAAACATGGCAAAATATTCTCTTTCTAAAGTTAATTATGAGTGATCAATCCCATCTTGACTCACACACCAACTTCACAAGTATTTGACTGCATCCAAAAATCTTCCAAATCTATATTAGAAATATAGGTAGTCTGGTATTAAAGTATAGCGAGTTGCATGCAAATCACCATGGTGATCTCAAGTCGAAGGGACACTTATATCCATTAGCCTTAGCTAGCTACTCTTGATAGTAGAGTGCTATATTGATCACGTTCAGTATAGATATACTCCTATATCTCACCAAGATGCCATACTAGTGTCTCCATGCCACTTGGTTATGAGAATAATCAACACATATGGCATACAACGACCTATACTCGATAAGTTATCAACCTTATTAATAACTTATTATTTGATCATGAATAGTTTAAGAACCATCTAATAAATTCTTCTTTATTGATTGATTATAGTTCTAAGAACTTCATCATAATTTAGTAGTTTATTTAAGGAAGATAGAACTTTTATGATGAACCAGCTAAATAACTATTATTATTACATAATTTATATACAGGTTTCAATCATCTATAACTTAGATGATTGACTTTAAAAAATATTTTTTAATACAAATATCATAATAATTATCTTATGTATCTAATCTCGTGCTGATTTAATATTTTTCAGGCATTTTAATTGATGATTGATTAATGATCTAGAAAATTTTTAAAATATCGAGAACATAATTATAAAAAAAATTCAATAAATGATCAAGTTTAGAATAGAATAAATTTTTAAGTGATTCTAAAACCTTCTTTCTGTCTATATTCAATAAAGAATCTACTTTGTATGGGTATGAGTAAAAAAAATAATAATAAAAAATATTAAAAAAATAAAAAGCAAGTTCAAAATATTAGTCTCCCATAGAGTAACTAGGTCCCATTGCTTAAGTAAGCAATGCTATTCACATCAAAAAATAGGTAATGTGAAGAAGCTTATTATATAGTTAATTTTGACCTATAGCCTATTTGACTCAAGTCAATAAGCTCGAGGAGTGTTCTATACCTAATATCCTAAAGCCAATTAGTTTGAAAGTCATTGGTCTAAAGCTCACTGCAAGGATTAGATAGAAAGCTTAAGAGGTTAAAATATTGCACTAGCTATCCAAAAAAAAAGAAAAAAATTCTAGTCCATACTAAAGATAAAGGATTTAAAGAATAAAGATGAAAAATTGATCAAAGAAAAGCACTTAAATTTTATGTTCTTTACTTAACTACTATTTAGGAAAGATTTAATAATCTGATGATGTATTTTTTAAATCTTTAACTAGGTAGCAACAGACCTTAAGATGACCTAAAGAAATTTTCATATCTTATCGAGTCGATAAATACTTCTATTTTTTCTTTCTTTACTCAAGGATGAGTAAAACTCAAGTTGGAAGATATGATAATCATCATAAAATTATAAATAAAAATATTAAAATATATATTAATTTAATATTTATTTAAAAAAATTGATACTTTTATTGATGTTTTATAAGAAAGAAGCTCACCAGTACAAAGAGCTTGATTTATGAGTTCAAATTGATCAAATTTGATAAAAATTGAAGCTAAATTAAAATTTAAATGAAGGCCAAAAGTTTAAACAAGAAAAAAGAAAAAAATAAAAAAAAGAACCAGTTTGGACTGAACCAGCTCAGAAGAATTGGTTGCCCCAACCATAACACCAATGAGCCCACTGTGCGAACTCGACCCAACGGTCGCTGAAGTTAGGCTGATGCAATAAATCATGCATTTCACTAGGTGCTTTACTATAGTGGTGAGCTGGGTTTTTACTTAGTGTACAGTGGGGCGAGAAGCATTTTGCACTATCATGTAGCTCTCGACAATGTCGGTTGCGATCCGATGGCAAGCACTATTTCCCAAGCTGATTCAAATCCTTTAGCGATCTTCAAGCGCAATTGACTGCCCAGTGCTCCTTGATCTAGCTATCCAATGGTCGAAATCAAGTCCCAAACACCATCCAATGGTTGACACTATTTTCGATTCTGATTAGGAATTCTCCAGGCTTCCAAGCATGATCCAGTGGCCCAAAATCATCCAATCACATGATCTAACAGTCCAAAAATAATTATGCTCTACTCTTTTAGCTATGTGATGGATTTTGAAGGGTTTTGATCTATTCATAGGTGGTAAGAGCATGATATTATCATTAGAAAATCGTATTTATCAGTTTAATTCTAACTTTTTAAAATAATTAAAATTATATAGAAAGCAATGAGTCCGATCGAATCCATAAAGAAGGCAATATTTTAGTTTTAAAATATTTAATTTTTATAAAAGAAAAAAAATTTTAAATAAAATTAAAGTCAAAAAATAGAATTATAATTAAAAAATAGAATTTAAAAGGTACAGAAATATAAACTTGCTACTAAGATCTACTACCTAGATCTTAGCATCTACCTGCAATAAAATTAAAGAATAAAAATTAAATTTACAATAAAAATAAAGAGCATGAAATTTAAATAGCTAAAAAATAAAATTTATATTAATTAAAAGTTTAGAATTTAAATACATGAAATTTAAAAAGAAAAAAAAATAAAAGTAGCTGATCTTGATCTTGAATCAGCATTGGTGTTGAGACGGTGTAGAAGTCAGCTCTTTCTCTCGGCATCGTCTACCTCGAAGCATTCATGAATCCCAAGCATGGCTCTACCCTTTACCATCACCTTTCCATGATCAGTGATGACTTGATTTGATGGCCTGGTACCCTTTAAATAGAGTGATGGAGGGCTGGATCCTTTATTTCTAGGCAATTTGGGACTAAGGAGGAGTTTTGATTGGCAAATATGGAGAAATCCTAAGAAAAATTGGATTAAAATAGCTCATAGATGAATTCTGTTAAGTTCTATGAATTTTGGACATTGAATCTTGATCAAATGGCTTGAAAAATCCTTAAAAATGATGTTTTAAAAGCCTAATCACCGTTGGAATTAATATTGGCCATTGGATCACTTTGATCAGGTGAATCTAGGCTGTCAGATCATGCTTGGGTGTTTATATCACCATCGGAGTCATCGTCAACCATTGGATCGTCATCTAGAGCCTCCAGGACTGTCCGATCACATGAAATCAAGCAGGTTGAATTTGAATCAAATCGAGAAAAGACATCAACCATTGGATCTAAACCAGTAGCTTCCTCATCCATCCAATGGTGCATTACTGTGCCCATGGACCTTGTAAACCGATCGCACCATAAGCCTGGATCAATCACTGCACACCTTTTTCATGTGAAATTATCATTTTGCCCTCTAAGCCGCATGAGAATTTCTCTAAACCCCTTAAGGGTCTTGGTCCACCACGTGTTATACGCTGATTGGGCATGTTCTACTGAGCTAGTGGTCTATGCCTGGATTCATGGACCGACAGGCCAGCTTTTGTAGCTAGGTCGGCTTGAATGGTATGCTGGCTAGGCTTGGATGCACTGGTTGAGCTATTTTCAGAGACTTGGCTGAGCGCGCCGGCTGAGCCATTTATTTTATTTGAAAATTCATATTAGATCCATTTTAACTCTATTTTGCTCCAAACTTATTTCATTATAACAAAAAAATGAGCTCTTTCCATTGATAAATATATTTTCTAAAAATAATAAATTAAAATATTTAATTTTAAAAATAAAATAAATTAATTAATAAATTAATACTTTTAATGGTGAATTTATGCTACTTATCACACCCTCCAACTTAAGATTTGCTCATCCTCGAGTAAAGAAAAAAAAATTAGTTTTAGATACCTTTTAAGTTTTAGAGTTTCGAATTTTACCTGAGCAATTTTTAAAATAGCCAATGATGTTCAGTAGAGCATAAATGAGGTATGTCATTGGGGTATTAATACTTATCAATATAAAAATTAAATAAAAAATATTAAATTTTTTAAAATATTTTCTAAATTATTCCTACTTTTATCACTAAATCATCTAAACTTTTATATGGGCAAGTATATTGTTATTTTCGCCCTTCATTTATTAAATTTTTTATTTTCACATTAACCACTTTTTGACATGAATATCATTGCTTACTTAGGCAACAGGACCTAGTTACTCGATGGAAAACCAATGTGTATATGTGTATTTTTTTTAATATTGCACCACTAGTAAGTATCTTAATCCCTTAAGCTTTCTATTTTATCCATATAGCAAGTCTTGGGCCAATGACTCCCAAACTAACTGGATTTAGGGTACTAGGTATAAAATACCTCTCGGGCTTACTAGCTCGAATCAAATAGACTATGAGTTAAGACTAGCTTTATAATGAGCTTCTTTGTTCTTTCCATCTTTTGATGTGAAACTCAATGCTTGCTTAGACAAAGAGGCCCGATTACTCGATGAGAAGTACATAAAAATTATTATATTTTAAGAGTATTTTTTTATGAAGAAACATATAGTTGCCCTATATTAGCTCATAGAAAGTAGATTCTTCTTTAATGTTGGTAGAAAAATAAAAAATGCTCAAAGAATTTTTTTTTTTTTTTATGTTCTAGACTTAACTCTTTATTAAATTTTCTTAATACTTGATCCCTCAATATCTCATAAATTTTTTGATCTGTGCATCAATTTTTTTTAAAAAATGCTTAGTTCAACTCGATTCTTAAGTATAATCGGGTGTCTAAATGCTAAATACTAATTTCTTTGAGGACTTTAAAATTTTAAAATTTTTATTATTCTCTCCTCCAACTTAATTGACATTGTCCTCAATGGAGAAGGAAAAAATAAAAGATATAATAAAGAATAAGAAAGAATATACTTGACTCAATACATTTTCGTGGTCCAACATATGCCTTTGAAAATTTGGATCTCCATCCAACTTTTTTCGAAATATCCTAAAAAAAACTAAAAAGATAAATTAGATGAAAAAAATTAAATATTGGGTTGCCTTCCAACAAGCGCTAAGTTTACCATCTTCAGTCAGATACAAGGCAGTTGACTTATCCCACGTTAAATACTGGATTGACAAATTTTAATAATTTTGGATTGCCAATTTTAGGAAGATAGTTTTTTATCCCTTTATTGATGTATTCATTATTAATTATGGGAACATAGTTTGTGACCCCATTCTCAAACCCATGTTTCTCAAGAATTTTTTCTATTTGTTCTTCTAGAATGCTCACGAATTAAGTTTTTGGGTTAGAAGTTGAGTTTAATGCAATGGGTTCTGGGAAAGTGATTAAAGATGGGTTTAATTATGGAGGTAAATTAATATGATCTTGCTTAAATAACTCCATTGACTCTTCGTTGCATGTCCTTTGGTTTTTGTAAGAAGAACTGGCTTCTAGGGTTGAAGAGAATAGGATTTTAGATTTATAAGTCTCAAGTAACTCATCTATTCTCTTCTTTCCTTTATCAGTCTTATTCAAATTGGAACCAACATCAGTACCAATTTTAGGCTCAAGTTATTTTATGTGGTTAGTTTTAGTACTAATTGGAGATTCTTAGGTGGAACATTGGATTGATAATTAGGTCCAGATAGTTAGTAGATAATATGTGGGTTGTTTATAAGTATTGATTGATTTGACAGTTGACCTAGTTCTCTTCTCATGTTAGACTCAGCTAATTATCTTATTTGAACCTCTAGCCTAGTGATAGATTGCTGTTGATTCAGAATCAATTGTTGTAGTTGATTAAATCTGTTGTCAGCTAGATTGGTTTATTAAGGAGGTGGATATGATGGCTGATTATAATAAAATGACTGGATGGACTAACTAGGTTGACCTCTATTATAGGCATAATTTTGATATTAGGTCTGAGCCTGAGTTTGTTGGAGTATCCAAGAAAAATTAGAGTGGTTCTTCCAATTTGGATTATATGTATTTGAAAAAGAGTCATTAACCAACTTGGAGTAGTCTCAAATAGCTTGAACTTGTTCTTGGATGAAGGATGGAAACTGTTGGGAATAGTATCCGAAAGCCAATCGTCAGCTTGTTGATGGTTATGCTGATTCTTGTATTTGTATATAAATTATAAATAAAGAAAAGTTATTTTGGCATTTTTCATCATAAATTCTATCATCTTCTAATGAACTCATGTATTGTGGTGAAGTCCTTAGGACTATTTAGAATTGATAAAGGAGGATTTATCATTTAGTTCTTAAACTTGTTCATGATCAAATGATATGTTGTTACTAAGAACAACAACATTTATCGAGTCTAGGTTGTTATGTGACATATGGATTGGTTGTTCTCTTAACCAAGGAGTATGGAGATACTGATATGCCATGTAGGTGATATGTAGGGATACATCTGCACTAAACGTGACCAACTCTAGAGCTTTTCTACTATCAAGATTTGCTCCGATGGAATATGGGTATAAGTGTCCCTCCGACCTGAGATCACTACGGTGACTTTCAAGCAACTCACTATGCTTTATTGCCAGACTACCTGAATTTTTAATTCAGTAGAGAAAAGTTTCTAGGCACAGTCAAGTACTTGAGGAGTCGGTGTGTGAGTCAAGATGGGATTGACCACTCTAGTTCAGGAGCTGTATTTAATTATATTTCAATTTAGTAAAAAACCTTGGTCAGGATAGTCCTAGTGAGGAGTCATGAGACTAATTGCTTTGAGACATAATTTAGATATATTTTTAGGGTCTTGAATCATCCTATACATAAAAGTCAAAGGGATGAATTATACGGTAATCATATTCGTATAGTTTTGAATATTGCGATAACGATTATTCGACCTATTCAAATGTTGGACACCATTATTAGATTGTTACTTTGATTAGTACAAAAATTGATTTCTATGCTACCAGCTTAGGTTCGAACCTATAGAGTAACACACATTAGAGATTTCTACCTGATCTGATGGCTGATGAAGAGTCCCACTGGACTGGAACTCTATGGTCAATAGTTCCACTGGACTGAAACTCTTCGATCAAGAGTCCTACGAGGTTGAAACTCTGAGTCCTACCTATCTGAAACTCTATGACTGAGAGTCTAGACTCCGTGATCATGATTTTTGCTCAGTTTGGGCACCGAGATCAAGAGTCCCATTGGTTTGGGACTCTTCGATTAGGATTTCATATCGATGGATTCTGTTGCTCGGACACCCATTGGATTTGGACTCTGTATTCATGAGAGATTTAATTAGTGATTTGATCACTAATTAACTCAATTTGATGGAATAATTATTTTTGGTTCAAGTCCAATTGAATTGGATTCAGTTGGGTTTGACCCAATTAGGTTATGAGATGACCTAATCGTGAAGGAGGTTTGATCTCTGATTTGATCAAGGGTTGGGCTTGATCAATTTTTAATTTTATTAGAATTTAATCAAGCCTAATTATGCCTAAATTGATTGGATTTAATCTAATCTAATTGGGCCTAGCCAAATTTGTTTGGACTTGGTCTAGTTGGATAATATCATATAGACTAGTTTGACTAGTCTACTTCTCCCTTGCGCCACCTGGGTTTGCGCCATCCTATTTCCACATGAGAATGAGATTCTCATGACTTTTACCATGAATAGAGAGTGCATGCCTGTCTATCCCACGTCCCAAAGGGATAAAGGCTGGTTGGTTGCCATTCAAATTCAAATGGAGTTTGAATTTAAATGAGCAACCACCCATCCTCTTACCTTATGCCACATGCCTTCTTGCGCCCATTCAAATTCATACGAGATTGGGATTATCGTAATGCGATTCACATAGAAGAGAGGGTGCACACCCTCTTTTCTCATGCCCTAGATGGTTTGAAATTTGTTGGTTTTCATTTGAATTCAAATCAATAACCACTTTATCTTTATCCCTGCACGCGGTGTGGACTCGGACTTGCACTAAAATAAAAAGGGAATTCATCTAGGGCATGCGTAGATCTTTTCTAAGTGAGAAACTATTCTATGAGCCTTCCCTTCTATGTGAATTTAAATTCAAAAGGCCTAATAGAAGAAAATATATAGAGAGCTTGGCATAGGGTTTTGGGTTTATGCATGTCCTAGGGTTTTGACCCAAGGTTCGGGGATCTATATTGTGAGCTACGGGTGTCGTGAGCCCACCAAATTTTAGGAAGAACCTCCTCTACCTCTCTACTATGTCTAATAGCAATTCAGAGCATCCAAAGAGTCCATAGATGAAGATAGATATAGTTCGGATGACAATAGTCGTCAAAGCTTTTGGACGTTGAGCTAGCACTCGAGAGAAGCCGATCAGGATCAGGAGCCTCGTATGTATGATCTATAGAGGCCAGACATACTATGTGGCTAATCATGATGAGTGGACCTCCTTAGCAATGATTAGATTATGGTGATCGACTATCCATGCAAGGTATCATGTTCTGAACATGCAGTGTAGTGGTAAATAGTTTACTGCTATCAGTTTAGTTTTCAAATTCAAAGCATGTATATCATATTTAGATTTTATGTGTAGAATTTCTTGATATGATCAGTAGCTAATAATTAATTAGATTAATTATATATTTCACTATAATTAATGAATTTTTTAAAAAAGTTTCAAAAATAGGGCTAGAAACCCTGCACTAGAATCCTTCAGTGGTATCAAAGCCAAATTCATTAAATATGATATATATGCTTTAGAATTTAAAAATTTATGCATATTAGATATGTACTTTATTTGAGTAGCCTAGTAATCAAGCTTGAATGAGCCACCAAACTATCCGATCATAAGGGATAAGCATGGTTTAAAGGCCATCTCCTTCCCTTCGATGGGGATCCCTTATGGCATTAGGGGTGCCACTGTGAACTCATTCCTGAAGATAAATGATGAAAGAATTTTTCAAATTGATATAATTTAAATTTTAATTATGAATGTATTAGATTAGATCTAAATTTAGATTCATGATTATTTTTTTTGTGGTGTACATAAAACCTACAACTACTACTATTTGTGAAATGAGCCGATCCATTTTTGAAATGAGTCGACCAATTTAGTGAACAGTGCTATGTTGTGAAAAACTTTTCAAAATTTTAAAAAATATTATCAAAATGCTGAACCCCAACCCTCAACCCATAGACTTAATTGAAGATTAAGTAAAATGAATTAGGATCTAGAATTACGAATTAAAGATCCTATGTCATTAATCATAAAACATGGATTATTGGGTTAGATGAATTAGATCCATTAAATGGGTTAGATCTAAGATTAGTTAAAGAATGGATTAAATTAGAGTAATTGATCAAATCTAATCAAATATTATATTAGGTTAGGTCAAGGACTCTTTAGACTCAATTACAGTAGTTGTAGTTGGTCAAGTCCATATCTTTAATGAGGACCAAATGGACTTGATTCATGACTACGCGGTCGAACCCAAAATTACTAGGTTGGTCAAATTGAAACTAATGAATCGGATGGTGTCTAAGGTAAGTTTGGCAGTCTGATCAGTGGCATTTAATTGAGAGCTACTCGCACTAATTCGATCTTTGATGAGTTAATGGCATATTCTTTCCACTGATCTCACTTACCTGGCCATCCTGGTGAGTTAGGTTTTGATTAAATCACTTAGTGATTTGGGCTCACCCATGTCAATTAGGTAAATTAGTGTGACTAATTTAGGTGCTCCTAATGCCAGCTTGAATTAGATCCTTTTGATCTGACTTGGTGAAGTCAGTAGGAGGATCGAATTTGGTTGGTTAAATTCTCTCCTCTTCTTAAAAAGAATTAATAAAATCTTCTAAAATTATTAGATCCTTAAAAATGATATAGTTATATTGATAACTAGGTCAGAGCCTTCCATTAAGTTGAGTGATAATGGGTTCATTAGTTTAATAATCATTGGAGGCCCAAAGACTTGGGGCTTATTCACTAATGGAATTATCATTCATAAAATGATGATTTGATCGTGTCTTTCTCATGGTGATTAGGTTGGCAGGCCAAAGTCGGACCTGATCATTTATTGGTTAGATGCATCAAATGTGATCATGTTAATGGTTGGACCTAACCAGATTTTTTTAATGGAGGCCAAAGCCTACTAATTAGGTTTTAGGAAAAAATTAAAATTACTAGAAGTTGTTTAGAGAAATAATTGGTTATGAACCTACCCATAGATACACATGGGTTGATCAACCAAAGTTGGGCTCGTGTGTAGTCCATGTGGATTCTAGTATCCACTAAGAAATTAAAGTAATTTCTCAAATTGAAGATAGTGGCTACCAGTTCATTTAAAATAGTGGAAGAACCTTTAGACTAAAGTCCAAATCTTTAGTGTTAATAATTCATATACTAAGTAGGTTTGATTTTTCTTTTTGTACAGAAATGGCCACTATCCTGTCGCTTCGGTCATTGTTAGACAATGACAAACTTATGAGATCTAACTTCGATAGTTAGTATTGAAAGTTAAAGATCGTCCTAGAGCATGAGCGAATCTTGTATATTTTGATGGATCCTGTACCTAAGGATTCAGCTCCGAATGTAAGAGGCACGATCCAAGTACTTATCAGAAATGGATCAATGACTACACCACCATTCGGTGCATTATGCTGGCGGCAATGAATGATGAGTTTAGCCACAGATTTGAGATAGCCGAACCATAGGAGATGCTTCAAATGTTGAACAACTTTTTTGGCATGCCTGACGATGTTGAAAGGCACAAGACTAGTTGTACCACTTTTAATGCTTGGATGGGGATGGGGCATCAGTCACCGATTATCTATTATACATGATCGAGATGATTGAGTGGTTGAGTAAGCTGGGCTTTCCCCTACATGAGCAACTTGAAAAGGATGCGATCCTTAATTCCTTGCCCAACTCCTTCCTTTCCTTTCTTACTCATTTTTTGATGACAAAGCCTGTAGTGAACTATCATGGCTTATTAGGATTACTGCAGAACTTTGAGAAGGATCACCAGCTCCATAAGGAGTCGATGAATATAGTGGAAGGATCTTCTTCTGGTCGTTGGCCCTTTAAGAAAGGAAAGAAGAACAAGAAGAAGAAAAATCAAAAGATGCAGCCGCATGTTGGGACGTCTGCATAGGGTCATACCAAGAAGCGTAAGCTTGACCAGAGTCAGGCATAGTACTTCTTTTGCAAGAAGTAGGAATACTAGAAGAGGAATTATCCTCAGTACATTGCCTTCCTAGATCCAAACAGGTCAAGAAAGAAGCAAGCAGTTGCTGGGCAAGGTAATTATATGATAATACCTTGCAACTTCTTGATATGTGATACTACTGCTTGGGTATTAGATACTAGAAGCCTTTATCATATTTATAATTTGATGTAGGATCTATAGGTTAGTAGGAGATTTGATGAAGGCGAGAGGTTCCTTAACGTAGGAGATGGAAGACAAGTTTCAGTTCAAGCTTTAAGAATCATGAACCTTGTAATCAATTCTCATAATGTAATTCTTAATAATTATCATTATTATCCAAGCTTTTTATTTAATGTTATTTCTATAATGCTTTTTCGCCATGTATAGTTATGAACTTTTAATAAAAAAAAATTGTAATATCATTTTGAATGGTGTTATGATGTTTGTTGGATAATTGAATAATGAAATTTACTTACTATCACAACCTGTTAATATGGTTCAAACCTCTGATAAACATTTTAGTATTAGTGATGTATCTAAAGTCTATCTTTGGGACTATAGGCTAGGTCATATCCATAAGAGCAGAATAAATAGATTGGCTCAAGAAGAAATTCTTGAAATTAGTGATTATGAATCACTTCTGACCTATGAGTCCTATCTTCTTGGCAAGATGACCAAGTCATCTTTTACTAAAAAAGGTGAGCGAGCCAATGAACTCCTAAGTCTAGTACATTCTAATGTATGTGGACCCATGAGCTCAAGTGCTAGAGATAAATATTTCTACTTCATAACCTTCATGGATGACCTATCGAGATATGGGTATGTTTATTTAATGAAGCATAAGTCGGAGTCATTTGAAATGTTCAAACTATAACATAATGAGGTAGAAAAGCAAACTAGAAAAAATATTAAAACTCTTTAGTCTGGTTGAGGGGGTGAGTACCTTTCTAGTGAGTTTCTGACATATCTTAGAGAGAATAAAATTCTCTCACAATAGACTCCTCCTGAAACACCATAGCATAATGGTGTATCTGGAAAGAAAAATCAATCCCTATTGGACATGGTTCGATCCACGATGGGGTTTACCAATCTGTCGATCTTCTTATGAGGATATGCACTCGAGTTGACTTGTTATATTCTGAATAGAATTTCAAGTAAGTCTATTGTCAAAACACCAAATGAGTTATGGATAGGACATAAGCCAGTATTCTCGCACCTTAGGATTTGGAGGTATCCAGTATATGTCAATGTTTAAAAATGGACAAACTTGGATCTAGGTTTGACAAGTATTATTTTATAGGATACCCAAAAGAGATCAAAGGGTATTACTTCTACTTGGCTGATGAGTAAAAGGTGTTTGTCAGTCTTAAGATAATTTTTTTGGAAAAGAAGTTTCTTGCTAAAGGAATTAATTCCTCTAAGGTGGAACTTGAGGAAGTTCGGTAGGTGGAAAAATCAACACAAGTAGCTGAACCTGAACCAAATTTGATTAGACCAAACTTGAATATTCATTGAACCAGCATCCTTAGGGCAGTTTGGTAGAGTACCACGTCAACCGGATAGATATTACGGTTTCTTGGTTCGGAATGGTGATCCTATCAAACTCGATGAGAATGATGAGGATCTGATCACCTACATGGATGTAATGTAGAGATCCGACTCCAAGAAATGACTTAAGGCTATGAAATCCAAAATGGAGTCCATGAAGGTCAATAATGTATGGATATTAGTTGATCCACCCGAAGGGGTAAAATCCATAAGGTGTAAGTGGGTCTTCAAAAAAAAAAGAGAACAAACGAAAAGGTGGAGGCCTATAAAGCTCGTCTAGTTGCCAAGGGGTATCATCAATGTCATGGTCTAGACTATGATAAGACATTTTCTCCTATAGCAATGTTCAAGTCCATTCGGATCATGCATGTGATAGTTGTCCATCTGGACTATAAAATCTGGCAAATGAATGTGAAGACTACTTTTCTTAATGAAGAGATGGATGACGAGGTGTGTCTGATACAATATGAAGGATTCATATCCATAAATGAGTCTAAAGTGTGCAAGCTTTAAAGGTCCATTTATGCACTGAAGTAGGCATCTCCGAGTTGGGATATATGTTTTGATAGGATGATCAAGATGTATGGCTTCATTAAAAATGGAGAAGAGCTTTGCATATACAAGTGAGCTAATGGTCCAATGGTTGTATTTTCAGTATTGTATGTGGATGACATTCTCTTAATCGGAAATGATATTCCTGCATTGTAAGAAATAAAGATCTGGCTATCATCATAGCTCTCCATAAGGATCTAGGAGAAGCTTCCTACATCCTAGGGATGAAGATCTATAAAGATAGATCTAAGAGATTGCTTGAGTTATCTCAGTCCACGTACATTAATTGAAGAGAAATCCTGATTTCCCGGTCCAGGTTCGTCCAGATCTGATTAGATCAAGAGATATATTTCAAAAATTTTCTCTTGATCTCAATCAGATCTTGATATATTTCAGATCTAATTAGATTATTTTAATAAATAAAATAAAACAAGATAAATTAAATCAAATTCAATTTACCTGATTTGGGTAATCCTATTACCCTGTAGATGATCCTGATTGCAGCGGAAGGTTCTGGATCTTAGCCACGCAAGCGCCTGGCCTCTACCGGTATCCACTCGGGTTGGATCTGGAGATCCTCTTCTTCTCTATCACACCTCCAAAAATTAGATCTGGATCTGATCTGGAGGATCTTCAAAACTCTTTTGAAGATCAGCAGTCGTCCTTTGCAGCAGCGCAGCCTTCTAGCTTTTGATCGCCTTTCTCTTGATCTGAATCGCACCAACCAAGGTCCAAAACTCCTTTTGGACGTGGAGAGGAGAGGGGAGAAGAGACTTTGGCATGGAGGAAGGAGGGGAGAGGCAGCCTTGGGGCATGTGTCTCAATTCATTAATTGAGTTGGGCGCAGGGTCTTATTTATAGACTAAGCTGTGATCCAACTCCTCTTCTTCCCAACCAATCACAACCCTTTGTGAAATCAGATCTAAATCTGATTGGTGGGAATAGAGTCCCCTGGATTCCTCCTTAGAGGGTGCCTAAGACCAGTCAAAGTTGGTTCTTAGGAGAACTCTAATTGGAATCCAAAAAGGAGATGGAGTCCTTGTCCAACAAGGACTCCTAGGCGCCTCCAACTTGGGCACACGCCAAGGGTGGCGTGCGCCCTCCTCCTTGCCAGGTTCTGGCAGGGGGACAGGCCCCCACCAGCTCTCCAATAGGTGCATGACATGTGGTCAAAAGTCAAAGTGTCAATGGTCAACATTTGACCAGTCAAAGGTCAGACTTTTGACCAAAGTCAAAGAACAAGAAATGGCAGGTGACCAAAAATGGCAGGTAATGTCTTACAAAATAAGACAACCTTTTCTGACTTGGACAACCTCCAGTCAGACCATATGAAGGCCTCTGATTGAGCACAAACTCCTTTGGCTCAGTCAGGACAACTTATTTATGATAGTAAAAGAAGAACGTTAGGTTCAATCGAGTGCTAGCACGATTTTCTTGAACCTAATTGAATCTCATTCAGATCAATTGAACTAGGATCAGTTCAATTGATGATCACCAGATTCAAACCCTTGTTTGTGTGACCCAGTTAGGTTCAGTTCTGTATGGTAATGGGATATGTCATGATCTCTATCATCGACATCATCGAAACTCCTTTCGATGGATCAGAACTCTTCTGATTCGAACAGCTAGAATGATCGATCATCTAAATCATTCTAATTGCTCCCAAAATCCACCAGTGACACCTAGCAGTATATGGTGGCAACCCATCAGAGCTGAATGCGAACCTCTTGGTGCAGCTACCTGTGTGATTAAGTTCTTCTATCTTGAGCCCCGATCAGATTAGGGTTAAGGTGAACTCGTCAAACCCTAGTCTTCTGTCATATGATGTAATCATTCGATTCAAGTCCGATGTGAAAATCTAAATAGAAACTCTTTCTATTATTTCACTCTGCCATGGCCATGGCTTCTGGACTTGATTCTCATGATCATCATAGGGCTGCTCCTCTACCACCGAGGTAGATAGATTCCATCTTGATGCAATCCAGTTCCTACAATGAACATGCTATAGCCAACATACACCTCAGGGTTCCATATGGCTAGGAGACCGAGTAATGGTGTAGTCAAACTATAACACCCTCAAGGTGAACTGCCGATGCACCTCAGGTCAAAGAACCAGACACACTACTGCAGCATCGAGTCAGTCATTGACGAGAAGGTAGACTCCCTAATGACTACTCGAGGTGGTCACGCTCAGTGCCCTCGTTCTCTAACGAGTACCTGTACTCTCGCTCCGGTGTCTCCACACCGTAGACTCAAGACTCATCTACTAAAGAGAAGCGATTGTACACCAACCTTCGGATCAATCACCATCCTCGTGATGATCCTATGGTCGGGAGCATTTTATGAGTTAATAATGATTATTCATGTCTTAAATTTTCAACTCTTGAAAATATGAATTATCATTACCATTAACTCAAAGGATGTATCACAGACACTAAATACACATATGTGATAGAAAATAACCCATTTTATTGATTATAGTCAAAATTATAATTTTGCCCCTAGAAGTGTATTACAAGTGTCAGCCAATTCTGGCTTCTAGGGCACATATATCTAACAATCTCCCACTTGTCCTAAAGCCAATTGGCTACAAGTCTAAGTCCCATCTTCTCAAGGTGGGCTTCGATCTTCTGCTGGCCCAACGGCTTTGTAAGTGGGTCTGCCACATTATCTGCGGAGTTGACTCTCTTGACCTCATAACCTTTCTCGAGGTAATCGCGGATGAGTGGTATCACCGTTTGCTTGGAACTCTTCCAGCACAAACAGTCTGCCAGATGTCGACTTTCGATCATCTATATCGGACATGAAGTCCGAGTCTGTGTATCCCTGAACTTGGAGTTCTCCATTACCAAAGACCAACATCATATCCTTAGTTCTTCTCAAGTACTTAAGGATACATTTCACAGAAGTCCAGTGTTCTTCACCTGGATTTGACTGATATCTGCTTGTGACACTCACAGCATGGGCTATATCAGGTCGTGTACATAGCATGGCATACATGAGGCTCCCTATTGCAGAAGCATAAGGGATCTTGCTCATGCGTTCTATTTCCTCAGGTGTGCTAGGGCACATCTTCTTGGAAAGATGAATACCATGTCTGAAGGGTATTAATCCCCTCTTAGAGTTTTCCATACTAAACCTCTTTAGTACTTCCTCTATGTACATCTTCTGTGAAAGTCCTAGCATCCTATTCGGTCTATCCCTATAGACCTTAATTCCTAGAATAAAGGATGCTTCACCTAGGTCTTTCATGGAGAATTCCTTGGACAACCACATCTTGACTGATGTCAACATGGGAATATCATTCCCAATAAGGAGGATGTCATCCACGTACAATACGAGGAAGACAACAGCGCTCCCACTGACCCTTTTGAAAACACATGGTTCCTCTTCATTTTTGATGAAACCAAACTTTTTGATCACATCATTGAAACGAGTGTTCCAGCTCCGAGATGCTTGCTTAAGTCCATATATGGACCTTTGCAGCTTGCAAACCTTGTGATCAGTATCACTGGATGTGAAACCTAGCGGCTGTTCCATATAGATATCTTCCTCAAGATATCCATTTAGGAATGCCGTTTTCACGTCCATTTGCCATATTTCATAATCGAAATAGGCTGCAACAGCAAGCAATGTGCGGATGGATTTTAGCATAGCTACCGGGGAAAAAGGTATCCTGATAGTCAATGCCTTCGCGTTGACTATAACCTTTTGCCACCAGTCTAGCCTTGAATGTCTCCACATTCCCATCTGCACCAATCTTTCTCTTGAAGATCCATTTACACCCAATAGGTACTATACCTTCTGGTGGATCTACCAAGGTCCAGACTTGGTTTGAGTGCATCGAGTCAATTTCTGACTTCATTGCCTCAAGCCATTTCTCGGAGTCGATATCTGATATCGCCTCGTTGTAGGTTTTGGGATCATCACCATGAGCACCATTACCTATGAGGAACATTTCCTCTACATCCTCTGAAATAATACCTAAGTATCTTTCAGGGGGACGGGAAACTCTTTCCGATCTACGAGGTGGAGGAGGTAGTGTTCTTATTGGCTCAACCTGATTTGGTTCCACTTGGTCCTTAGCTCGTTCTGCTTGTGAGACTTTCTCATCAAGCTTAATCTGCTTTCCAACGCCACTATCTTGAATAAACTATTTTTCAAGAAATATGGCATGTCGACTCACAATCACATTATGGTCTTCTGGAATGTAGAAATAGTATCCTAATGACTCTTTAGGATATCCTATGAATCGAGCTCTAAAGGACCTAAACTCTAACTTGTCCACTTGTTGTCTTTTGACATGAGCCGGACAACCCCAAATTCTGAGATGACTCAGACTTGGTTTCTTACCGTGCCATATCTCATACGGTGTGGTAGGAATGATTTTAGAGGGAACCCTATTCAGTAAATAGATTGAAGTTAATAATGAATGTCCCCAAAGGAAATCAGGGAGGTCTGTGAAGCTCATCATGGATCGAACCATATCCAATAGAGTCCGATTTCTCCGTTCTGAAACCCCGTTGAGTTGAGGTGTTCCTGGTGGAGTCCATTGAGAGATGAAGGGAAATCCTGATTTCCCTGACCAGGTTCGTTCAGATCTGATCAGATCAAGAGATATATTTCAAAATTTTTTCTCTTAGATCTGTATCAGATCAGGGATGCTTCAGATCTGATTCTTATTTATTTAATAAAAATTAAAATAAAAGGATAAATTAAATCAAATTTAATTTACCTGAATAGGGTAATCCTATTACCCTGTTGATGATCCTGTTTGCAGCGGAAGGTTCTGGATCAAGCCACGCAAGCGCCTGGCCTCTACCGGTATCCACTCGGGCTGGATCTGGAGATCCTCTTCTTCTCTATCACGCCTCCAAAAATCAGATCTGGATCTGATCTGGAGGATCTTCAAAACTCCTTTTGAAGATCTGCAGTCGTTCTTCGCAGCAGCGCAGCCTTCTTGCTTTTGATCTCCTTTTCTTGATCTGAATCGCACCAATCCAAATCCAAAACACTTTTGGACGTGGAGAGCAAGGGGAGAAGAGAGTATGGCATGGAGAAAGGGGAGAGAGGCAGCCTTGGGGCGTGGGAAGATTGCTTCTTGATTATTCTTGATTATTTTTGAGTTGGGCGCAGGGTCTTATTTATAGACTAAGCGTGATCCAACTCCTCTTCCTTCCCAACCAATCACAACCCTTTGTGAAATCAGATCTAAATCTGATTGGTGGGAATAGAGTCCCCTGGATTCCTCCTTAGAGGTGCCTAAGACCAGTCAAACTTGGATTCTTAGAAGAACTCTAATTGGAATCCAAAAAGGAGATGGAGTCCTTGTCCAACAAGGACTCCTAGGCGCCTCCACTTGGGCTCACGCCACCCTTGGCGTGCGCCCTCTCCTTGCCAGGTTCTGGCAGGGGGACAAGGCCCCCACCAGCTCTCCAATAGGTGCATGACATGTGGTCAAAAGTCAAAGTGTCAATGGTCAACATTTGACCAGTCAAAGGTAGACTTTTGACCAAAGTCAAAGAACAAGAAATGGCAGGTGACCAAAAATGGCAGGTAATGTCTTACAAAATAAGACAACCTTTTCTGACTTGGACAACCTCCAGTCAGACCATATGAAGGCCTCTGATTGAGCACAAACTCCTTTGGCTCAGTCAGGACAACTTATTTATGATAGTAAAAGAAGAACGTTAGGTTCAATCGAGTGCTAGCACGATTTCCTTGAACCTAATTGAATCTCATTCAGATCAATTGAACTAGATCAGTTCAATTGATGATCACCAGATTCAAACCCTTGTTTGTGTGACCCAGTTAGGTTCAGTTCTGTATGGTAATGGGATATGTCATGATCTCTATCATCGACATCATCGAAACTCCTTTCGATGGATCAGAACTCTTCTGATTCGAACAGCTAGAATGATCGATCATCTAAATCATTCTAATTGCTCCCAAAATCCACCAGTGACACCTAGCAGTATATGGTGGCAACCCATCAGAGCTGAATGCGAACCTCTTGGTGCAGCTACCTGTGTGATTAAGTTCTTCTATCTTGAGCCCCGATCAGATTAGGGTTAAGGTGAACTCGTCAAACCCTAGTCTCTGTCATATGATGTAATCATTCGATTCGAAGTCCAATGTGAAAATCTAAATAGAAACTCTTTCTATTATTTCACTCTGCCATGGCCATGGCTTCTGGACTTGATTCTCATGATCATCATAGGGCTGCTCCTCTACCACCGAGGTAGATAGATTCCATCTTGATGCAATCCAGTTCCTACAATGAACATGCTATAGCCAACATACACCTCAGGGTTCCATATGGCTAGGAGACCGAGTAATGGTGTAGTCAAACTATAACACCCTCAAGGTGAACTGCCGATGCATCCTCAGGTCAAAGAACCAGACACACTACTGCAGCATCGAGTCAGTCATTGACGAGAAGGTAGACTCCCTAATGACTACTCGAGGTGGTCACGCTCAGTGCCCTCGTTCTCTAACGAGTACCTGTACTCTCGCTCCGGTGTCTCCACACCGTAGACTCAAGACTCATCTACTAAAGAGAAGCGATTGTACACCAACCTTCCGGATCAATCACCATCCTCGTGATGATCCTATGGTCGGGAGCATTTTATGAGTTAATAATGATTATTCATGTCTTAAATTTTCAACTCTTGAAAATATGAATTATCATTACCATTAACTCAAAGGATGTATCACAGACACTAAATACACATATGTGATAGAAAATAACCCATTTTATTGATTATAGTCAAAATTATAATTTTGCCCCTAGAAGTGTATTACAAGTGTCAGCCAATTCTGGCTTCTAGGGCACATATATCTAACAATCTCCCACTTGTCCTAAAGCCAATTGGCTACAAGTCTAAGTCCCATCTTCTCAAGGTGGGCTTCGATCTTCTGCTGGCCCAACGGCTTTGTAAGTGGGTCTGCCACATTATCTGTGGAGTTGACTCTCTTGACCTCGACGTAACCTTTCTCGAGGTAATCGCGGATGAGGTGGTATCGCCGCTCAATGTGCTTGGATTTCTGGTGAGACCTCGGCTCCTTAGCAAGGGCTATGGCGCCATTGTTGTCGCAGTATAGAGGAATGGCATCTGATGGCATTACTCCAATTTCTGCAGCAAACTTCTTGTACCAGAATGCTTCCTTCGCAGCCTCTGATGCAGCGATATATTCTGCTTCCATGGTGGAATCTGCTATCACAGTTTGCTTGGAACTCTTCCAGCTGACAGCACCACCATTGCACACAAACAGACTTCCAGATGTCGACTTTCGATCATCTATATCGGACATGAAATCCGAGTCTGTGTATCCCTGGACTTGGAGTTCTCCATTACCAAAGACCAACATCATATCCTTAGTTCTTCTCAAGTACTTAAGGATACATTTCACAGAAGTCCAGTGTTCTTCACCTGGATTTGACTGATATCTGCTTGTGACACTCACAGCATGGGCTATATCAGGTCGTGTACATAGCATGGCATACATGAGGCTCCCTATTGCAGAAGCATAAGGGATCTTGCTCATGCGTTCTATTTCCTCAGGTGTGCTGGGGCACATCTTCTTGGAAAGATGAATACCATGTCTGAAGGGTATTAATCCCCTCTTAGAGTTTTCCATACTAAACCTCTTTAGTACTTCCTCTATGTACATCTTCTGTGAAAGTCCTAGCATCCTATTCGGTCTATCCCTATAGACCTTAATTCCTAGAATAAAGGATGCTTCACCTAGGTCTTTCATGGAGAATTCCTTGGACAACCATATTTGACTGATGTCAACATGGGAATATCATTCCCAATAAGGAGGATGTCATCCACGTACAATACGAGGAAGACAACAGCGCTCCCACTGACCCTTTTTGAAAACACATGGTTCCTCTTCATTTTTGATGAAACCAAACTTTTTGATCACATCATTGAAACGAGTGTTCCAGCTCCGAGATGCTTGCTTAAGTCCATATATGGACCTTTGCAGCTTGCAAACCTTGTGATCAGTATCACTGGATGTGAAACCTAGCGGCTGTTCCATATAGATATCTTCCTCAAGATATCCATTTAAGAATGCCGTTTTCACGTCCATTTGCCATATTTCATAATCGAAATAGGCTGCAACAGGCAAGCAATGTGCGGATGGATTTTAGCATAGCCACTGGGGAAAAGGTATCCTGATAGTCAATGCCTTCGCGTTGACTATAACCTTTTGCCACTAGTCTAGCCTTGAATGTCTCCACATTCCCATCTGCACCAATCTTTCTCTTGAAGATCCATTTACACCCAATAGGTACTATACCTTCTGGTGGATCTACCAAGGTCCAGACTTGGTTTGAGTGCATCGAGTCAATTTCTGACTGCATTGCCTCTAGCCATTTCTCGGAGTCGATATCTGATATCGCCTCGTTGTAGGTTTTGGGATCATCACCATGAGCACCATTACCTATGAGGAACATTTCCTCTACATCCTCTGAAATAATACCTAAGTATCTTTCAGGGGGACGGGAAAACTCTTTCCGATCTACGAGGTGGAGGAGGTAGTGTTCTTATTGGCTCAACCTGATTTGGTTCCAATTGGTCCTTAGCTCGTTGTACTTGTGAGACTTTCTCATCAAGCTTAATCTGCTTTCCAATGCCGCTATCTTGAATAAACTATTTTTCAAGAAAGATGGCATGTCGACTCACAATCACATTGTGGTCTTCTGGAATGTAGAAATAGTATCCTAATGACTCTTTAGGATATCCTATGAATCGAGCTCTAAAGGACCTAAACTCTAACTTGTCCGCTTGTTGTCTTTTGACATGAGCCGGACAACCCCAAATTCTGAGATGACTCAGACTTGGTTTCTTACCGTGCCATATCTCATACGGTGTGGTAGGAACGGTTTTAGAGGGAACCCTATTCAGTAGATAAATTGAAGTTAACAATGAATGTCCCCAAAGAAAATCAGGGAGGTCTGTGAAGCTCATCATGGATCGAACCATATCCAATAGAGTCCGATTTCTCCGTTCTGAAACCCCGTTGAGTTGAGGTGTTCCTGGTGGAGTCCATTGAGAGACTATGCCATTTTCCTTAAGATAGTCTAGGAATTCCCGGCTAAGGTATTCACCTCCTCGATCTGATCGAAGAACCTTAATGGGTTTTCCAGTTTGTTTTTCTACTTCATGTCTGAATTCTTTGAACTTTTCAAAAGCTTCAGACTTGTGTCTCATAAGATACACATACCCATACCTAGACAGATCATCGGTAAAGGTAATGAAGTAGACAAAATTGCCTCTAGCCGGCACATCAAATGGGCCGCACACATCAGTATGTACTAGGGCAAGGAGATCTGTGGCCCTCTCCCCATGTCCAACAAAAGGGAGTTTAGTCATTTTGCCTTGAAGACAAGATTCACAAGTTGGATATGACTCGAAAGTCAATGGACTCAATAGCCCATTTTTCTCCAATTTGTTGATCCTATCTTCTGCTATATGACCTAATCTCAGGTGCCATAGATATCTGTCGTTTGGACTATCCCTAGGTCGTTTGGCATTCACGTTTTGCTCGATAGTTAGAACAGGTACATCAATATGTAGCTGATAAAGACCATTAATAAGGAAACCATTTGCAATTTTATTTCTTTCATAAAGAATGTTACAATGGTCCTTAAAGAAGGTGAATCACATAACCTTCTTGTGCTAAGCATGAAACAGAAATCAAATTCCTGCTAGCTGCAGGCACATAATAACAGTCTTTCAAAACTAAGTCTAAACCAGATGGTAATCGAAGAGGGTATGTTCCCACGGCTACTGCAGCAACTCTTGCTCCATTACCGATGCGTAGGATCATGTCTCCATCCCTCAGCCTCCTGCTATCCTCAAGACCCTGCATAGAAGTGCACAGATGAGCACTAGAACCAGAGTCAAGCACCCAACTGGATGCAGAAGAAACCGTAAGGTTAGACTCAATAACGAGCATACCTCCAGAAGGACCTTCCTTCTTGTTCTTCAGGGTGGCCAGGTAAGTAGGGCAGTTCCGCTTCCAATGGCCGTCGCTGTTGCAATGGAAACACTTTCCTTTGCCATCGGCCTTCTTCTTCGGTTCTGCCTTCTTCTTCTTTGATCCTTCCACCTTTTGCTTTTTCACAGACTTCTTTTTCTTTCCATAAGACTTTCTTTTGGAAGAAGTCCGTTCCATAGCAAGAACTGAGCCTTTAGAACCTTTCATAGAAAGCTCAGCGGTAACCAGCATATTCATTAACTTCGGCCAAGGAATTTTGAAGTTTATGCATGTGGTAATTCATGATGAATTGCCCATATGCATCAGTCAAGGATTGCAGAATAATATCGTTCTGCAGGTCCAAGTCTAACTTCACACCGAGCTTCTCAAGCTCTTCCATGTCCTTGATCATTGTCAGACAGTGATCTTGGACTGACTGCCCATCACGCATCTTAGCCTTAAAAAGTCATTTCGTGACTTGATATTTGGCTGCGCGACTCTGTTCACCAAACATCTCCTGCAGGTGAGCCAACATTTGGCGAGCAGTCCCGATATCTTCATGTTGGCGCTGGAGCTCATCAGACATCGAGCCCAACATGTAATATCTGGCCTTATTATCTTCGTCAATCCATTTTTCCAGAGACGCTCTCTGTTCAGTGGATGGACGAGGCTGGTAAGGTGGGAGGGTCCTGGTCCAAAACATGTGTTAACTTCTCTGAACCCAAAACAATTTTGTAGTTCCTGAGCCAATCTTTATAATTGGGTCCAGTCAGTCTATGTGTGTCTAGGATACGTGCCAGTGGGTTGGACGCAGACATTTTCCTGTAGAGAGTCAAAGATTCTAGTTAGATACTGTAATTTTGACTTGACCAATTTGTTTAGGGATTTTATTTTTAAACAAATTAGCTCCCACTATTTTCTCGGATCCCTACACTCCCTCTGTAGAGATGCGAAAATCTCCGCGATTGAATGATTTCTAGTGGGTGGTGCGGTCTCACCAACTGACTCATCACCTCACCTAACAGTTATTGGTGATGGGTTAGCCAATGAGTGAACAACTCTTGTTCAATGATTCTCTAATCATGGTGCACCCAAACTTGGTCTCTAATTCATGAATCTCACCGTATCCGGAATATTGATCCACTCCTTAGTTAAGTCAGACCCACCATTTGCATAGACTGGGTTCCTAATTGAGTCTCTCACCGTATCCGGAAATATTGAGCCCAACTCATCCTCCAGCCCATAGCATCCAATGCCTAATAGACATGGTTGCATCTTCCCGGTGCAACTGAGCCACTGTATCCAGCCGAGAACAATCAACCCCGGGAAGGGCCCGCACGTCTACAATGGTGGAAGACCTCGGACTTAATCTTTTCTTAGGGAGAATTGATTCAGGTCTCATTAAA
Source organism: Cocos nucifera (assembly GCA_006176705.1). Classification (NCBI taxonomy): domain Eukaryota; kingdom Viridiplantae; phylum Streptophyta; class Magnoliopsida; order Arecales; family Arecaceae; genus Cocos; species Cocos nucifera. The sequence continues at coordinate 95,958 of QRFJ01007062.1, forward strand.
CTAGACTTGGCTTAGTCATAACAATTATGACTAACCTAGTGGCATGGGTCAGCTCGGATTATTG